>JARYGA010060493.1:67500-123716 GCA_030545235.1 Helianthus tuberosus | reverse complement strand
AAATTACGGGTTCTTAAGCAAATCTTAACCCGTTTGGCATATCTACTCATTTTGACCCGTTAAGGGTATTTAACACTTACAAGCTTAAATCACGCTTCTTTTTAGTTTACATCCTATCTCCATTTTTATACTTATCCCAAGGATTCAATTTATCAAAATGCTTATTTCTAAACAACTCTTAAAGGTTGTTTGTCCGATTTACCGCTCAAGGGCTTTTTGGTCAATTTTAGTCCTTCATTTTATGACGAAGGACTTTCGCTAATATTTGACCAAAATATCGTTTTTTAGCTATAATTCTAAACATGCATACCTGGCTCGGGTCATATGATTGACCCGTTTAATTATCTTTCACTATTAATTTCTAGTTAATAGCAACGCGAACCATGCGTTAATTCCTGTGATAAAAAAACTCAACAAGCGATCATTATATATTATTGACCAATGGTGTTAACAACACCATTTGACCCGTTTAGTCGAAATGACCAAATTTCATTATGAGATGGTATTTAATCACCATTTCACCCCTTTAACCTATCCCGGTTTACTTTTTGGATATCTAATTACCATTTCGCCTCTTTAACCTATCCCGGTTTACTTTTTGAATTCATCTTACTTAAAACTTGTTTCTCGTTTTGTTTGACCCATTATGACTCATGCCAAATAGTTTCCTTTCAAATCCCTTTATCTATTGGTTAATCCATGTCCGGGTTACTATTTTACCGTTTTTACCCTTTTCACCATAATTTATGGTTTCTTACCATTTTCACTTGTTCCGACTCGCATTATATCGTGCCGGAACATCACGTTTCATTTACTTAACATAATTCATATTCAATACTCACAGATAAGTATTTTTGTAATAAAAATAAAAAGGCGTAAGCTTTACTTACCTTTCGTCCGATTTCGCCCTTTCTTCGCGTATTCAATCCGTTTGACCCGCTTCTTTTCCTAAGCCGCCGCCTAGCTCGTCAAGCATCAAACTATCATATAGTATTCACAAGGTAGTTAGGTTAGTCGTTCTAGATCATAACCTTTACGCCTTGTGAACTTTTATACCACTTTTCTTACCGAACTCTATCATAGGTCGGTTTGACTTTTAAAAGTCAAACCGCCTTATAGCATATGAAATTGAGCAACTAATTTGACAAACTCATGTTGGCGTTCCGCCCTTTACTCGATAGCACTATTCTTAGGCCACCATTTTAACTAATAAGTAATCCGAGTTCATGCTATTTTTAATACTAAGTTATCTTAGCTCTTGATTATCAACGTCACATTAAGCAACTTTATATCACTAAAAATAGGCTGATTTTGGTGACCTGTTTAACCTGTTTACAAGTCTTCAAAAATTATGATTTTTTTATGTGACATACCTCTCGGAGGGTTAGGCCTTGTGTTAAAATATCAAGATCTAATTCTTTACCAAAAATTCGTAAAAATTCATTTACTAAGCTGCAATCAGATTCTTCACTTCTACCTGCAGCTTACGGAAAAATTCATTTAAAATTCCTCGTTTATCCGATTGACGAAATTCCAATTGGCGATTCTTTTAATCACTTAAAAATTTCTACAGTAAGAATTTGAGATCATAACTCAATTCCTAATTCGAGTTATGACATTCGTAATGGGATGCGAATTCTGCCAGAAAACGCAACTTGATCCTTATATACGGAAAAATTCATAAAACGCTCAATTTTCATCAAAAAAAATGCGATTCCAGTGGGGTTTTAAAGATATTTTCTGGAATTACATTTTAGACTCAAGAAACATATTTTTTTGTCATGTTTTGTCCAGGTTACAGCCGATGCAAGTCGGCTGTAAATTCTGATCAGAATTCAGCTTTCAATTTGAACATGTTTATGACATTATAACACTTATTCTTAGCAATCAAAACCCCTAAAAGCATCTCATAAACGAATTTAGTCAAAACCCACTTAGCACATCCAAGAGTAATCATCAAATCCCTAGTCTTTAATACTGATTCATCAATTTTTCAACTAGGGTTTGTTTCTAAACATGAATTCATCCTAGTTTCAGCCAAACATCAATCATTCAAGCTTGAATTTTGATTTTTATAAGTTCATCAAAAATCCCAACTTCATAAATATCAATAATTCGACATACCTTACGATCCCCACGACTAGGTGATCGTTTCTATGTATTCATGCATCTGATTCGGGCTGGATTTGACCTTCAATTTGATGCTTTTGTTGAAATAAGGGTTAGACCCCTTTTCTTCTCCCCTCGATCGAACTGGAACACACACGTATGTGTGTGTTTTAATTTTTTTTTTTATAAATGTTTTAACTAAAACATTTTCCTATTTACCCATCTTTAGCCCCACATGTATTGGTTTGTTATTAAGTAGGCCACAACCTACTTATTTCTAGTAATATTCCCTCTAATTAACTAGGTTTATTATTCCTAGTTAACTTAGTGGGTTCGGGAAGTTCCTAACCTGTCTTATTTTAAGTCCCGTTAACTTGGTCCTTTTTACATACTTTGTTTTTATCAAAGTATTTATTTTCTTCTTTCTTTTTTTTATTAACATCTAGTTGATTTATTTAAATCCTAATATTTATCGGGTAAATTTTTACCACTAACAGTATTTTAACCGTCATTAATATTAACATGGTTTGACTACCAAACCCGTTTTTGGGGTGTTACATTTTGTCCAAACAAACAAATCATCCATATGAAATAATTTTTCAAGATTTCCTTATGCATGTAAGAAAATAATCTTGAAAAACAAAGGGATAACCATGGTGAAAATTTCGGCCATAGGGTTTTACCCAAACCCGAAACCCGAAAATTTCATATCCTATGAAGCATGCACTCATATAAGCGGCTCTAGATGCCATTGTTGGGTTTTACACATGTTTATCAAAGCATTTTATCCATATAAAATAAAATGCAGCGGAAAATTATTATTTAAAACATGTTACTTACAAGATATAAAACTCATTTTATATGTAAAACCCAATCCCCGGATCCATATACGAATATGCATGCTATCAAAATTAAAACACAACCATAGAGTGTTTAGAATACTACCTTCAAAGGAGTAAAGGATATGAAGATGATGATGCTTCTTGAACGGTTGCCTTCAAGTGTAGATACCTCAAGCTTGTATACCCCAAGCCTTCCAACAAACACCTTATGTTTAGCTAGGATTTCTACACTTATGAACTCACTAAAATTCCATCTTGATCAACCACCATGGCCGAAAATATGAGGGGAGTTTATGGAGTTCTTGCACTTGATTTATCAACTTGAAAACCCCTCTTGATCAACCATACATGACCCGATTTTTAGAGAGTAAATTCAAGTCTTACACTTGAATTTCATCTTCTAAAAACTTGCATAATGTTGGCCGATTTTTTAGAGCTTTTCTACAAGTCTTCTCTAGCTTTTCAAGTTCATCCATTTACTAATTTTGTCATACAAAATTATATATAAAATGTAACACCTGTGTTATTTCAACCATCAAACAAATGCCAAACCAATGAAATATTGTATTTCATACTTTGGACTTGTATAAATATGTGTATCGATTTCACATATCAACTCTTGTTTCGATTTCAAGCTCTAAATCGCTTTCTGGAAGGTTATACCCGCACTGATGCGTAAATATAACCAGTTTAATGCAACGAACACTCCGGAATAGTGAAATAGGCTTAACATACCTTAAATAACTTTTACATAACTTATATATAAGTTTTGGAAGGTTTGGTGTGGTGAAATCAAGTTTAATCGCTTACAGGGACTAAAGTTGACAAACTGCGAAAGTATGCCAATTTGAACTGTAACAGACCTTCCGGAACATGACCATAAGTTAAACATACCATAAATATCCTTTACATAGCTTAGAAATAGGCTTTGAGGGGTTCGGTGTGCTAAAATAAACTTTTGGGTCATTCAGGGACTAAAAGTGTCAAAAAGTGCACAAGTTTGCATTTTCGCGCATAACTTACGTTCTGAATACATCCGGACATCCAAAAATTTATGTAAGCACTAAAATATTTTATTTTAGTGTTCGCCATAAGAAAAATCCATTCGTCGCGTCATTTGGTTCGTTTTTCGCATTCGGGACCAGATTCGATGTATTAGCCGTTGTTTAATTCACAACCACACATTCTAAACTTGCTTAGTCAGCGGATAAGGATGGAATTTAAACACCTAAACACCATAACTTTGAAACACATGTATGGATGGAATTTAAACACCTAAACACCATAACTTTGCAACACATGTATGGATGGAATTTAAACACCTAAACACCATAACTTTGCAACACATGTATGGATGGAATTTAAACACCTAAACACCATAACTTTGCAACACATGTATGGATGGAATTTAAACACCTAAACACCATAACTTTGCAACACATGTACGGATGGGATTAAGGCACGTTTTCCATGAAACGATCTTAACGGTTCGGGTATTCCTATAAATACCCCATACCCCCCATTGCTAAAAATCACTAGAAACTTGATTTGAGAAACTCTAAGTTGAAACATTTGTTTCATACCTGAGATTTTTGAATCGAGTTTAGCATTCGGGGACCCTTCGTAAGTATTCTTTCGTTCTTTTCCTTATTTTATTGCTTTTCGAGTCAGAAAGTCAAACTTTGTTTGACTTTCAGCGTTGACCAGTAATGGTCAATGCGAAGTTCTTTCGAACTTCGCAACGTGAGTGTAATCACGTTGGTTATAGTCCCTTGGGACTATGCCTACTGATTACCACGTTGTCTAGGGTCGTAGGGTAAGCGATCTAATGAATCGCTTATACCTCGAACCCGACCCAGTTTGGTCGATCATTAGGATCCGACCAAACACATTAGGTGACCATAGTGGGTAGGGAATAACCTTCCGAGGTTATACCCTATGGTCACATCGTTTAAGTAGTTGTATGATAGGTAGTTTATATGCCTTAGGTAAATTACCAGAATACCCTTTTCATGTATAATTGGTAATTAAGCATATGTAACCTAAACCTTTGTCACATAACTGATTATGTAATATGTTTAGGCATATAACACTTGTCATAGGGCTAGTTAGGCGGTCCGAACGCGTTTCACGCGAACGACGCGTTAAAGTAGCATAAGCTACCTAAACGGGTCGTAATGGGTCGTAGACACTTAGGTTAAGTTTCATTTAGTATGTAGGCTTTGTTAAACCAAATGACACGAGTCTCTACACTCGTTTGGTTTACAAACCCTAATGCTACCCGATCTTCCGATTTAGGTCCGGTTTATTAATGTAGCTACCTATACTAGGTGCCGTTTGATATCCGCGATCTCTAGCATTGTTTAGTTGTTACTCAAGGACTACTGAGCAATCTCAAGTGAGTACATAGACCCCTCTTTTACTGTTTTCCAAACTGTTTTGGGGTGGAACACATGTGCCTACTTGTTACTTTCATGCTTTCTTGTTTTAACATCATATACTGCTATGTTCGTTAGTACATTATAGTACATGATTTTATGACATTTCCTGCTAGGTGTGCCCAATTGTGTGCATTACTTAGTACATCGTTTTACATGACATTTTGACATAGACATTTGACATAGACATTTCGGCATAGACATTTTAACATGATTGACATTTGATCATGCATTTCCCACAAAACATAACTTTGATTTAAACCAAGATTTACTTCAATACTTTGTTTTTGTGCATATGGTTTAGTTGAGACATTTCACTTGCCATACATGACATCTTGACATAGACATTTGACATGGATATTTGACATAGACATTTTGATATGATTTACATCTTGACATGAACACTTTGACATATTACCTAATACATTTGACAATTGATTTAAACATAGACTTCTTACATTGGTTGGTTTGGTTTGATTAAGTGATTAAGTAACGATGCGTGTGTAATATGATACAAGCATGGTGGATACGCCGCTGGTACTTCCTATATATAAGTGTTTGTATGGTATTACATATCATAGCGTTATTTGAATCATTTCGGTTTGAGACATAGAACATTTTATACAAATAACATACTTTTCACAAGACATTGATTTATAAACATCTTATCTTATGCAAACATATTTTACTTGGTTATTCATTTAACCTTACATTTATTTATACTTATCATCTGATCTTATCGTTTTTCAAATGATTTACAAAGCCAAGCAAATAACAAGGTTCATGACTAAACATTTTCTCAAACATAAGTCATGAAACCTATTTTCACAAAACCTATGTATCTCACAGGCATTTTTATGCTGACGTACCTATTTTCACATGTGTTTTTCAGGAGCTGTTGCATAAGATGATCAAGATACACATAGGCAGACTTGGGCTTTAGTGACAATAAAAGATGCAAGACTAGTTAATTATGCTGTATTTATTTGTTTGTTAAGACATTGTAACACTTTTAATCAATAAAACGAAACTTCAATTGCCATGGATTTGAAACAATTAATTCTGTTACAACACTCCCCGACATTTCCGCCACGTTTTGTATGTTCTACGTGGTCGGGGTGTGACATAAAATAAGGAGAGAGAAAGAGCCACCCATTTGACCAATAGGAGAGCATCTAACCATGCAATTTGCATGCAATGTGATTGGCCAAAACATTTAGGGAAGACCATCCAATCAACACACATGCAAATGCATGGATTCTCATTGGACCAACAATTTTGGGAAGACCCCATTGGGGGGGGGGGGGGTGGCAGCCTAGACTTTTATTTAAAAAAAATCCAAATTTTCTTTTAAATAATATAAGTCTTACATATATATATTTTATAACTTTTATAAAATATAACATCATATGTTATAAGACTTATGCTATTTTTATTATGTTATTTAACCAATTAAATAACAAAATAAAATACTCTCTCAAAATAAATTATCCATATAATTTATTAGTTTGTCAAGTGCAATTATTTAGAAAACCAATTTCTAAATATTCTAAGTGTTAATATTTATTTGTTTGATCATATCATAAATAAATATTGTAAGTGTTTGTCTAGCTTGTATTTGGGTATGACTCGACTTGGATCATAACGTACTAGCCACATCAATTTAATATGTGTCTTGGGCATACAGAGTCCAACAATATTTGGGGATATTCCTAAAACCCTAAATCCTACCCTTAGTTAACCATCTAACTGGCAGGTCAAAACCCTTGTCAGTAGACTCCCTTTTAATGAAAAAGAACTTTCGTTGCCACTGATCTTCGTTCTTAGTGGCCTTGAGAATTAGGGGGGTTCTTGGAGGTGGAGAACAAAAGAAAGCGGCTGTTGCCATGGGATCTCAGTCGATATGCTATGGGAAGGTCTTCGATGCATAGGTCAGGGCAATGACGAGATTTAATTTGGTTTAACACCATTAAAACTCGCCACACCATTGGCATAGTTTGAGCATAACTGAGGCCGGTAAGTTCAAAGAAACGAGAGATGAAGGGTGGAAATGGATACCGGAGTCCCAAAGAAAAGGGATAGGCGAAGAAGCAGACCCACTCGTTTGATGTCGTGTCTGACCGGACCTCCCGATCGAAAGGGCGAATGACCACTCCGGCAGAAAAGGCACCGGAATCCTTCAAAGCGGCGATGTCAGCATTATTGAAGGAACAAATCTCCTTTTCCGGCTCTCGAATAAGTTTTTGACTTACGAGGGTTGGGGCTGGTTCATTTGAACGCAATCTTGTTCGTGAAGCCATGAGGGGTTTTAACCGAGGAACGAGGAATTTAAGTAAAGCAAAAACAGAGAAGAAGAGAGGAAGAAAATACCTGAGGAATGGCTTGGAAAGTGATGATCATGATGCTGAATAAATCAGCTAAATAAGGGGCTGAGTATAGGGGGTAAAGAGTAAATATCGTGTTGGAAGTTGCACCAAGTCACATCAAGCGTCGTTTCGGTTTATTAACCTCGATTTAAGAGGTAAGATTAAAAATATATCCGTTGGAATTGGTATACCAACATATATATTTTTGGGGATAATTGTTATGGGCGATTTTCTGCTCATATATCCTGGCTAATATTCTAACTGTGTTTCTTTTGTTGTGATCAGGATACCGGATCAGGATATTGGTAACATCCTGATGCGATATCCTGGTAGTAATTAATTAACTCACGTGCAGATTGTTGTAACCAGTCTCTAACGGTCAGGTGGACTTCTTCTCCTCAAGAATCGGGCAAATCAGTTATATTATGGACGTTGAAGCCGGAAGACGTGGACTACAACGTTCACATATGGAATATTCGCTGAATCCCGGAATAATAGGATAGTTAGTTGGTTTCTTTCTATAAAAATGATTGATCGGATCAGATTAGGGACACAATCTTTCGCACACACTTTCTCTCTAGCTGCAAACACTCACGACTCACTTACACTTGTACTCAAATTACATTGTAACACTTAGTTGATCCGCATCATATCCTGCACTGTATCCTGAGATTTGAAGTAATAGAAGAATAAGGCAGCTACGATTGTCAGCTCCCGAGGTTTTATGCCGGCGATCTAGATTGATCAAGGGCTTTCCTCGTACATCCTGTGTCACCCTTTACATTTTTGCTCATTGTTTGATCATAGATACATCTCAATATCCTTAGCCGTATCCTGAAAACTGTAACTTAATTAGCATATTTTACACACATTTTTTCAGCACACTACCTCACTTAACTAATTTGATCACTTAATTGCTTCGGTAATTTTTGACCAAAACAAGTAGCATGAGCTATTTGTTAGCAAGTTTGGTAATGTTGTGAATAATAAATTATCACTTATAGAGGTCGTTCATACTTTGGCCAAGTTTTGAAGTTATATGTGTGTTTGTGTATGTATATGCATATATTAAAAAAAATATATAAATTGAATTAGAATTTCGAATTGAATCGAATTGAAAATCATAAATTCGTATTCGATTCTAATTCGATTACTGGACTTGAGTACGAATCAACCCGAATTCGTACATTTTTAATCGAATTCGAATCAAGTCGAATTTCGAATTTTTCGAATCCGAATCGAATTCTGAACACCCCTATCTGAGAGGGTGTTTGAGTTGAATTAAGAAATTGATAATTTCGTGTGGAACATGTAAAACATCTAAATAGAAAACAAACATATAGGTTGGGTTTGGAAACCTAAATTAGAAAAGTGGAAAAAGTGTTGAAATTGGTAACTTGATGGAGTAAGAAATTGACTAACTAACTAGATGATCCGATTTGAGGACAAAGATAGAAAAAGGATAATGGAGATTAGAAAATTCAAAATGACGGCTATACAGAGCAACAAAACCATACGGACATTTGTCAATAGGTTTATCGCAACCTGGAGCAACCGGATTGACAGATGGATCAATACCCCAATGTTCACAAAAGGAATCAACCTCCTCTTGTGTTAATCGAGAGAAAGTTATTCTCGTATCCTTTCTGGCACCCATTGCTTTGAAGGATGATCAAGGCAAATAAAAAACATGGAGAAAAGAAGAAACTGACCTGGAAGATTGGGAAGAGATAATGCAGGAAATCTTGTTATGAAAAGATGAAAAATAACTATTGTGTATTTTAAAGACAAAATAAAGGAGTAATTAATAAAAATCCAGCGGTTACAAGGTATAGGGAAGAGAACCGCCGCCTGAATAACTGACGCACGTCAAATCAACTGTCTAATCAAATTCAAAATAATACCGCCCAAAACCTTGAAACAAATAACCCTTGAAGCCTTTTAGCTAATAAAGAAATTACACAAAAGTCAGAAGCCTTTAAGCTTGCACCCCAAATACCTCTGACTTGGGGGGCTGATGACGTAGGCAGCTCAAGCTTAATAAAATGGCTAAAGTATAATATAGCTAAAAGGGTTAGAAGGTTAAAGGGTTCGGAATACGACCAGCTGTGGTGAATAACAAAAAGCATGAAACAATGTCGAGTCATGTCACACTTTACATGTGACATGTGATCTCTCCCACACAGCCGCAAAAGAGCATGTGGGAAGTGACACATTTTTATTCGCAGGTCCGAAGCCTTCAACCTACCAAAAAGGCAACCCCCTCACTGCATCCTCTGATCACTAGTCACAGGTTTCTTTTCATAGCCAATTCATTCTCTATAAATAACAACATTCGTTCACTCAATCGGCCATTCCAGATATCTTACTGGGGTGTCCCAATGGCCAGCCTCACCCACCTCTTCCCAGAGGACCCCGATTCAAATCCTGGCAGGCACATCCTCTAGGCTTTTCGGTTCCGGGTGGTTATTAACCGCCAGGCAGCTATGGGGCTAAGCTAGCTTGTGGAGTGGGATCACTCCAGCGGTTGGTAGGACCGTGCAATACCCACCCCCTAGAACTTGTGCTTCACTTTTTCTATTCTTCACTGACACTAACACTATTACATTGCATGCAAACATTCTGGGTTGAATCTCATTCAATCCAGAATTCAAAACAATCAATAGTAAGTGATCCGACCCTACGTATTGCATACGTGGGGGGACCCCACAACCTGCGTTAGGCTAATCGGGACTGTTGAACCCTTTTGCCTGACCAGTCTAACCATTATCCTTGGTCTTATATTTATTGTAGCAACAATATCAATTTTGGTAATCTGGGCGAAGATCATTTAATGCCATCGCCAGACCTGACTCCATTTAATAAAAAGGTCTAACGTTATAAGTTCAAAACTTTATAAAATATAATAATCGCTTTATTTTAATTATTTTAGAGGGAAAATTGTATTGAAGTTGAGATTTTATGAATCTCAACCTACTAAAAAAATATAAAGGAAATCCGAAGTAGACCATAGAGGACCGGTCTTACACACATAGTTTTGATAATTTTTGATGATAAAAGTTGGTGTGATTTGTGTTTATACGTCAAGGACAAAACTCAAGTATCCATCATAGAGGTAGAGGGTGTTTGGGTTGTATTAAGAAAGAAATTGATAATTTCGTGTGGAACATGTAAAACATCTAAATAGAAAACAAACATATAGGTTGGGTTGGGTTTGGAGACCTAAATTAGAAAAGTAGAAAAATTGTTGAAATTGATAACTTGATGGAGTAAGAAATTGACTAACTAACTAGATAGATGATCCGATTTGATTCGGTTCGGTAAGTGATAAATGATGAATAGAATAGAAGAGACAAGAACATACTTTATATAGTTGTGGAAACGTGTCGTGGTTGGTTTTAATTAGAAAACTAGTGAAAATACAACATTTGCTAATACGTAATATTTGGTTGAAAATTATGAGTCTCTTATTGCAAAATATATATATTTTTTTAAATTAGTCTCATTTCCATTAGGTATCTCGTTACTTATTTTTTATTGACCGGTTATTTGGTTTTTTTTTTTTTTTTTTTACTAAGGGGGTGTTTCTTTTTTTGTGAAAAGCATTTTTTGACCTTTTATGTCTGTCTCACCCAGACTACCTGCAGACGTTTAAGTCTGCAGTATGTTTATTTTCTCGAAGTGATTTCATTAAAAAATGTATGTCCGTCCTCTTTTTGGGGTGGATGTTGACTCAAGTCTTCTAACCTCTTTTTTTCCTCTTCTAAACACAGATCCTCTCACACAAACCCTAGCATTCTTCTCCTCCACCCCCTTTCTCCTTCCAGCCGCCACCTCCACATCTCGCTCACCTCCGTTAGGGCAGCAACTGAATTAAGTTTTTAATTATTATTGAGACTACCTAAATTGCTGTTGACTTGACTAGTTCATTTTTTCCCAATGTCAGCATTCATGGTTCACAGGCTCCAAGATCGAGCAAATACATGCGCATAAATTGGAGGTAAGGGTGACGAGTATTATTCAATCCACTTTAGGGTGTTGAGATATCGTCTAGCCAATAATATCATGCCATGTCAAGTTCTTATTCCACTCTCCATTTTGCACTCAATCACTGGACAGTGATTCAAACACCTTGGAGAGTGGTAAATTAAAAAAAAAAGTATAATAGGTTGAAAGGGGATGGGACCCACCATTCACCCTCTGTCTCCCACCTCTCCTGTTCTTCACCGATTCGGTGACTATACAACGAATGAGCAAGTCCCCACTCACCGATTTGTTACCGGCGAACAATCACCGATCGGTGATTCCATATCCCCGAAGGGGCCACCGATATCGTACCGACCACCCAAAACTTTGATTTCTTACTATGTTAATTTGAACGGATGTTGAAGTAGAATAAGGTTATGCACGGGCTCAAGTTTACCACGGGCGGTTACATATATGATTATCTAGAAGAATGTTTAACTACTTTCCTGCAATTTTCATTGTTGCAGACGTATGTCATTGGCATAAAAAAATCCTGGAGGGCTGTAGATTTATTGAAATTACAAAATATATCCATATTAGGCGTTTCTATTCAAAAACATATTTGAGCTGAACCCTTGAGTTTTTTAAATACTCAGCCTTCAAGATTTATACATGATTCAGTTCAGCCAATGGTCCAGCTTTAAGCTTTCTAATTGGTGATTTGGTTCTTCATTTTTTCATCTTACTCGGTATGCTCTTGACACTTGAACTTCGTTTGTTGTTCCTTTATCTTTATAAATATTGAAATTAGCATATATAGGTTGTGGATTAGTAATCACCTCTTTAGTATGCAAATCGTCTGAGGAATCGAGAACCGAAGCTCCTAAAGCTACCGCGAAGACCTTCAATTTCAAGCAATTCAAGTCGTGTGGGCCAAAAGAATTCACTGGCGAGGGAGGTCCTACTGCACTATTCCACTGGTTTGATTCCATTGAGGTTACTATGCGACAGAGTGGTTGCCCTGATGACCTCCGTACTCTGAATGCAACCGGCGTTTTCCAGTCCCGTGTACTAGACTGGTGGACGGCCGAGAGGAACAAGCGAGGGAACGATGCAGCCTACGGTCTGTCGTGGGACGAGCTCAAGGAAGTTATGCTAGAGGAATTTTGCCCTCCTCACGAACGTCAAAAGCTAGAAGATGAATTCTGGCACATACAGCAAAAGGAAGGTGACAATGTTGGTCTCACTGCTTGTTTCAAACAGCTAAGCATTATCTGTCCCAACCAAGTCAAGACTCCAGACATGGCGATCAAGAAGTACATCCGGGCACTGCCCGACTGCGTTGCTGATTTCGTGCAAGCGGCTAAGACTACGACGATCAAGGAAACTTATCTACTGGCCCCTGAAATCAACGACAAGCGGGTTAAGGCTGGTGTCTGGAATAAGACTTCGAAGCATCTGCATCAAGCTACCGCCACCGCACCAACTGCTGAACCCACCTCATCGAACAACAAGAGGAAGAACAAGAGAAAGAACAGCTCCAGCAACAAGAACTGTGCGATCACTGCTGCACCAGTTCAAGCTGTACCAGCTCAACAACGCTAAGTGGCAGCGTCTGTGGCCAATGCACCTCTTGCAAAGCGTGCCTACACTGGGCCACACCCGCTCTGCCCTACTTGTACCTACCATCTCCCAACTGCCATTGCTTGCCGTTTTTGTGCTCATTGCAATGTATACGGCCATTTTACTGCCAACGGCCGTATACGACAAGCTCCTGCACATCAAGCCCTACTCACTGCCCCACAGGGTCAACAAGCTCCTCTGGCGCCCGCGATCAAAGCCAGAGCCTGCTTCGCATGTGGCGACCCGAACCACTTCGCCAACATGTGCCCAAACAGGGTCGTGAAACAAGAGCCCCAGCAGCAACAACCTCAACAGCAGCAGCAACACCAGCAGCAACAGCAACAACAGGCCGCACGCGCCAGAACTTTCAACATCAACGTGCGCCAAGCCCAAGCCGACAACAACGTGGTTAATGGTACGTTCCTTGTGAATGGTATTTATGCTTCATGTTTGTTTGATACTGGAGCCGATAATTGCTTTGTTTCGTTCGAATTCGAGAAGCTCCTTAATCGTAAACGCTCCAAACTCTCTTCGACGTTCGATGTAGAAGTCGCCACTGGAAGAACTGTCGCCGTCAATTCCGTTATCTGTGATTGTACTCTTGAGCTCAACAATCACATCTTCCCAATCAACCTTATTCCGATGCAACTCGGAAGTTTCGACGTCATAGTAGGTATGGACTTTCTACGCGAACACCATGCTGAAGTTGTGTGCTTCGACAAGATGATTCGATTCTCGCTCGCGAATGGTGATTTATTGTGTGTATCCGGTGAAACTGCCTCGAAAGGGCTCAAGCTCATGTCATGTGTCCAAGCTAGCAAGTATCTCCGCAAGGAATACAGAGCTTTCTTGGCGAACATTGTAGTAGCGGAGAAGGAAAAGAAAGAGAAGAAGGAAGTGAAAGGCGTTCCTGTGGTTCGTGAATTTCCTCATGTGTTTCCTGATGATCTCCCAGGTTTGCCACCAAGCCGTGATATCGACTTTCGTATCGACCTCATTCCTGGAGCAAATCCTGTTGCCAAAGCTCCTTATCGACTAGCGCCATCCGAAATGCGTGAACTCTCAAGCCAACTCCAGGAATTACTTGAGAAAGGCTTCATTCGCCCGAGCACCTCTCCATGGGGCGCTCCAGTCCTTTTCGTCAAAAAGAAGGATGGGTCGTTCCGGATGTGCATCGACTACCGGGAATTGAATAAGTTGACTATCAAGAACCGCTATCCCCTACCCCGTATTTATGACTTGTTTGATCAGCTACAAGGTGCTACGTGTTTCTCAAAGATCGACCTACGTTCAGGATATCACCAGCTACGTATTCAAGAGGAAGATATACCCAAAACTGCGTTTCGCACTCGTTACGGTCACTACGAATTCGTTGTCATGCCTTTTGGCTTAACCAACGCACCAGCGGTTTTCATGGATCTGATGAATCGCGTGTGTAAACCATATCTCGACCGGTTCGTCATCGTATTCATAGACGATGTCTTGATCTATTCCAAATCGAAAGCCGAACACGATCTCGAAACCCTTATTCGTGAATCCCAGCATGCGTGTTTCAACGAACGCACGCTGAAGAGGGAACGAATCTACCACGATGGAGCCCAGCTTGTGAGCAAATCCAATGGGATATTCCACTTTCTGGACCGAATCTGGATCCCTAAGCGGAACAATTTGCGACAGATCCTGATGGACGAAGCCCACAAATCCCATTGTTCTATTCACCCCGGTGCTGACAAAATGTACAAGGATCTTCGCTACAAGTACTGGTGGCCCGGCATGAAAAGGGATATTGCTATCTACGTTGGAAAATGCCTAACTTGTGCAAGAGTCAAGGCAGAACATCAAAGACCCTCTGGCTTACTCGAACAACCACCAATTCCTATGTGGAAGTGGGAAAGTATAGCTATGGATTTCATAACGAAGCTTCCGCACACGTCATCAGGCCACGACAGCATATGGGTGGTTGTTGACCGTTTGACTAAATCAGCTCACTTTCTGCCGATACGAGAAGACTACAAGGTAGAACTGTTAGCCCGAATCTACACCGACGAGATCATTTGTAATCATGGGACGCCTCGTGACATCATCTCTGATCATGATGCTCGGTTTACCTCGCAACTGTGGGAAACGTTTCAAAAAGCTCTTGGTACGACGCTCAATCTAAGTACCGCTTTCCACCCTCAAACCGACGGTCAGACTGAAAGAACGATTCGTACTCTTGAAGACATGCTTCGTTCGTGTGTCATAGACTTCGGAGGTAATTGGGATAAATACCTGCCGTTAGTCGAATTCTCGTACAATAACAGTTATCATTCCAGCATACAAATGGCACCATTCGAGGCATTATACGGAAGAAGATGTCGATCGCCTATTGTGTGGCACGAGATCGGTCACTCGCAACTAACCGGTCCTGAGTTATTACAAGAAACGACAAACAAAATTTTCCAAATTCGAGACCATCTGGTGAAAGCTCGGAATCGACAGAAGAGTTACGCCGATAAAAAGCGCAAGCCCCTTGAATTTGACGTTGGTGACCACTTACTCCTAAAGGTTTCACCTTGGAAGGGTGTGGTCCGATTCAGCAAGAAAGGGAAACTAGCGCCTCGATATGTTGGACCTTTTAAGATTCTGGAAAGGATCGGAAAAGTCGCCTACAGACTCGAACTACCGGAGGAACTTAGTAATGTCCACCCGACTTTCCACGTGTCAAACCTCTGAAAGTGCCTAGCCGACCACGACTTACATGTCTCTCTCGATGACCTGCAAGTAAACGAAACATTACACTTCGTGGAGAAGCCTGTCGAAATCATGGATCGCCAAACCAAGCAGCTCAGACGCTCTCGCATTCCTATTGTGAAAGTCCGATGGGAAGGCAAACGAAGCGCAGAGTTCACTTGGGAACTCGAAAGCGACATGAAGGCGAAGTACCCACAGTTGTTCAAAAAGAAAGGCTAGAGAGAGAAAGTGACATCGTGATTTAGGTGCTTTGTACGATTTCATATCAATCAATAGGATCACCGATTATATTACGTTCTCGTGTGTGTGGTCACGTTCGTGTACGGATTCTGCACGTCACACTTTCGGTTCGCAATCGTTTCGAAGTCAAAACCGGTCCGAACAGAAAATTCTCAAACGTGATTCATGGCGTTGTACAGCTTTCAGCTTAATTTCGAGACGAAATTCCCTAAACAAGGGGAGGCTGTAACACCCCGTGTTTCCATAAGTCAAAGTCAAAGTCAAGGTTAAAGTCAACGATCGATTGTACGAATTCGACTTATAGTAATATCCTTGTTTTAATTGTATTATGTGGAGTAAGTGTTGTTAATTGCTAAAATCGATGTGTGATAATCGCTATCTAATCGACTTACGACTGTGAATTATCGGAAGAAACAATGCGATAAAGTTAACTAATCGATAATCAAGCTATGCTACTCGACATCGAATCGTGATACGAACCGCAACTCGACTTAATCTGGTTATTATACGTGTGTGTGTGCCTTACGTGTTACTTGTGCGTGTTATATATGTATGTTGCTGTGGAAATCAATCGAACTCAATCGAAACTCGAAACGTAATCGAACTCGAATCCTAATCGAAAATCGAACTATGATAATTAGTGGTTAGGACTGAAAGTAGTTTGACTAGGAAACCCTATCGTGACGAGCCGCTCGCAATCGAAATCGAAACATCAAAAATCGTCACGTCAAACAATCGAACCAAGTGCCATCCGACCGGATAGCCACTACGCTCCAGGTCAGGCGTCATCCGACGAGGATGTCATCCGACAGGATCGTCATCCGGGCGGTACGTCATCCGATCGGATAACCCTTTCCTCTTTTGGAATCCTATAAATACCCCTTTCATTGTCATCTTTTCCACTTTTGGAAACCCTCTATCCGAACTGTTCGTGCTCCCCACCTTTTCTTTGATTTCTCTCGATCAAGGTAAGATCTCGTCCTAAATCTTGTACTTTCTTGATCTACACGCACTCCTACACCTTTCTATCTTTTAAATCTTAACTTTTAACCGTGAAATCACTAGATTTCGGGTGTTCTAGGATGACATCATCATGTGTTCTTCAAGAACTTCATGTTTTGGCCTCAATCCACCAAGAACAACCGAGATCTAACCGATTTCCACGCAAGCATACAAAGATCTTGTAAAGATCTCGACACAAGTGTGGTGAAAGAGGATTGAAAGATGGTTTTTAACTTTCTTCCAACTCTCTTGCACTCAAGGTGCTCAAAACCGATAGGATCCGACCCTGATCTAGTCTTCTACTATATCGTAGTGTTGTACTAGCTCAAGATCCGCATTCTACCCATGAGACTACCGATTTCGGGTTAGTCAAGAACAACCGTCTCAAGCCGGTAACCGGCCGGACTAGGGTGATTCCTGGTCGGGTTGGTCATCTAGGTCGAACTAGGGGTTCTGTTGGCTAACACGTTGTCAAAGTGTCTTGACATAATGACAAACGATCAAAACGACCAAGTGTAGGACGAACGGAACAACCATAACGGATTGCTATCCGAACGGATTGCCATCCGAACGGATCACACTTGGGTCCCACCTTTAAAACAATCTTAGCTAAAGTTTGAGTATCGAACGAATTGCAATCCGATCGGACGACCATCTGACTGGATTACTCTTCGGATCATGAGATACTAAGACTTTAAAGACTTAAACAATTTTCAACATGTTCAATAACAAGGTTGTCATCCGATCGGATTGCCATCCGATCGAATGACGCTTCTGTTGTGAACTTGCCTTCAGTAAGTAACCTCATCACTAAGTCATCGTCCGACCGGACCACTGTCCGACCGGATGACCATCCGAACGGATTGTCATCCGCACGACCAGTCATTCGATCGACCGACTTGATGGATAGAGATACTTCCGTGTTTTCAAAATACTACAACGAAAACTTTAAAAGTCAAGCCATCATACACAAACACATACTTCTTATAGGAAGAAACAATCCACTCGAATCATCATCCGACCGGATGACCATCCGAACGGATTGTTATCCGCACGGATTACCATCCGATCGAACCACTATCCGACCCTTTCATACTTTGTGATGTTTTACGCATCACTTATCGTTATGATATCGAATCTATTCAGGCTAACCTTACTCGCTAAGCGCTCCCTTCAATCCATCAATCGCTGTGAGTATACTCGACCCCTTTTTGCTTTACGCACTTTTGGGTGTTACATACGTTACGAATATTCAAACCACAACAATCACACTACTCAATACTATTTGAACGCTAACCGTTAATTCATGTTATACGTGGCTTATGAATGCTTGTTTGTTATGTTTACACATGGAATGTTGTCTTCCTGCCTTAGCAACGATAGTACTATAGTTTGGACTCAGCACCCGTTCACACGGGGGTTGTTAAGGACCATTACTTGCATGGATTACGGTGGTAATCATGTATTGCGAACTGCCTTGGGCAGTTAACCCGCAGTCATTGGTATCGATGGATCTATGTCGATAACTAACGTGCTTCATTTCACTATGTGTACGTGCTGGTTATGCGTAAACGAATTCGAACTCTATATGCTATTATCAAACTTGTATGCTCACCTTTACATTTTATGTATTGGCTTTATTTTAACGTATGTGACAGGTGCTTAGGACGCACACTTGGTAGGAATTTGAAGCTAGAATAAAGCTCTAGAGCCCAACAAATAGTTGTCTGTAGTGGTCAAACTAAGGGTCTCTAGAAGCAGATAAACAATTGCTGTCTATTTAAATCTGAGTTGTCGGAACAGAATATTTTCCTGGATTTTGCCTGTAATAATTATTTTGTTGTTTGAGATACGGTATGGGACGTATTAATTAAATTAAATAGTATTGATAATTGTTATGGAAACTTCTAGACAATTTGTTTCGCTCAGTGCCATGCCCCGATGATTCCGCCATCGGTTGGGGTGTGACAGATTGGTATCAGAGCCATAACTATAGGGAATTAGGCAAGACTCGACCTAGTCCGGGTCGGTGTCTTAGAAACCTAGTCTATAGTTAGGAACCAACAGACCGATTTGTGCATAACCAGTAGGGATTATGTACGAGCTTATTTCCACGCTATTCTCGTTTATGCTGCACTATCACTACACTCGAATTTACAGCTATAAATGGGCGATAAAGTCGAGATTAGGGGTGAAAACCCCAAACTCTTGACTAAATTGCTTAAATTAATGTTGTTTTACCAACTTACCAATGATTTCTTCTTTCTTTTTCAATAACGAACGCTTGTTCAACGGGGGAATTATACCAAATCAGGAGTGAAATCCATATTTTGATGAATAATCTCCTCTATTTTATCAAAAACAGGGACAAAGTTGTTGAGCCAGGGGTAAAACCCTAACCTTGACGACTTGTTCCGCGCATTTTATAAAACTCCCACCAAAGTCTCGACGGACTCCAACGACCTGAAGTCACGACATGACTAACGGGATGTGTACCAAACGCCCAAGAATCGAGGCGAGGACACAGTCCTGAAAGTCAAATGTAGATGACAAGTCCTTGCGAATAGTTGAATCGCTTTGGTTAGTCGAAGTCTACTAGCCGCAGACAGTCTATCTCTCGATTTTTGCGTGTTTCAATTCGGAGCCCGCAACTGCTGACTCTGATGATTTGTCGATTTTATGTGATTTATGTGGTTTATGTTTATTTGTTAGCGTTTTGAGGTGCTATTGGATTCGATCTAACGCCTTTTGCTTCTGCTAATCACACAACACACTACAAAACGTTAACAAATCGTTGAATTATGGGCGACTTATACTGCGATATATGCTTATACTACGCTACTCGATATACTAAACGCGATCGCTATATTCGAACGCTCGCGAACTTTGAATGATAGGCTTCTGTATTCTGACTACCTCTCAATGATAAAGGAACACGCACAATCATAAGAAAGTGGATACACGCAAAATATGGGTTTAAGTAAGTTATGTGCCTATGTGTTTATGTGTTTATGTGATTATATGGTTCTGTGTCCTACATGGTTATATGTCTATGTGTCTACATGATATGTGTTCCTAATCTTTAGTAAGTAGTAGACGTGTGAGGTGAGATCCGAATACAATGTGTTGAGTCTTATGACGATGTCTATTGCAGACAATGTCATCTGAATCCCGTCACACACTTTCTCGTCAAGAAAAGAGGGACAAACGCCTTGCTGCCATCATCGCAAAAAGTGTGGCAAAGGCTGTGAGTGATGTTTACAAGAACGCCAGCAAATCGTCTGAGGAATCGAGAACCGAAGCTCCTAAAGCTACCGCGAAGGCCTTCAATTTCAAGCAATTCAAGTCGTGTGGGCCAAAAGAATTCACTGGCGAGGGAGGTCCTACTGCACTATTCCACTGGTTTGATTCCATTGAGGTTACTCTGCGACAGAGTGGTTGCCCTGATGACCTCCGTACTCTGAATGCTACCGGCGTTTTCCAGTCCCGTGCACTAGACTTGTGGACGGCCGAGAGGAATAAGCAAGGGAACGATGCAGCCTACGGTCTGTCATGGGACGAGCTCAAGGAAGTTATGCTAGAGGAATTTTGCCCTCCTCACGAACGTCAAAAGCTAGAAGATGAATTCTGGCACATACAGCAAAAGGAAGGTGACAATGCTGGTCTCACTGCTCGTTTCAAACAACTCAGCATTATCTGTCCCGACCAAGTCAAGACTCCAGACATGGCGATCAAGAAGTACATCCGGGCACTGCCCGACTGCGTTGCTGATTTCGTGCAAGCGGCTAAGACTACGACGATCGAGGAAACTTATCTACTGGCCGCTGAAATCAACGACAAGTGGGTTAAGGCTGGTGTATGGGATAAGACTTCGAAGCATCCGCATCAAGCTACCGCCACCGCACCAACTGCTGAACCCACCTCATCGAACAACAAGAGGAAGAACAAGAGAAAGAACAGCTCCAGCAACAAGAAATGTGCGATCACTGCTGCACCAGTTCAAGTTGTACCAGCTCAACAACGCCAAGTGGCAGCGTCTGTGGCCAATGCACCTCTTGCAAAGCGTGCATACACTGGGCCACACCCGCTCTGCCCTACTTGTACCTACCATCACCCAACTGCCATTGCTTGCCGTTTTTGTGCTCATTGCAATGTATACGGCCATTTTACTGCCAACTGCCGTATACGACAAGCTCCTGCTCATCAAGCCCTACTCACTGCCCCACAGGGTCAACAAGCTCCTCTGGCGCCCGCGATCAAAGCCAGAGCCTGCTTCGCATGTGGCGACCCGAACCACTTCGCCAACATGTGCCCAAACAGGGTCGTGAAACAAGAGCCCCAGCAGCAACAACCTCAACAGCAGCAGCAACACCAGCAGCAACAGCAACAACAGGCCGCACACGCAAGAACTTTCAACATCAACGTGCGCCAAGCCCAAGCCGACAACAACGTGGTTAATGGTACGTTCCTTGTGAATGGTATTTATGCTTCATGTTTGTTTGATACTGGAGCCGATAATTGCTTTGTGTCGTTTGAATTCGAGAAGCTCCTTAATCGTAAACGCTCCAAACTCTCTTCGACGTTCGATGTAGAAGTCGCCACTGGAAGAACTGTCGCCGTCAATTCCGTTATCCGTGATTCTACTCTTGAGCTCAAAAATCACATCTTCTCAATCGACCTTATTCCGATGCAACTCCGAAGTTTCGACGTCATAGTAGGTATGGACTTTCTACGCGAACACCACGCTGAAGTTGTGTGCTTCGACAAGATGATTCGATTCTCGCTCGCGAATGGTGATTTATTGTGTGTATCCGGTGAAACTGCCTCGAAAGGGCTCAAGCTCATGTCATGTGTCCAAGCTAGCAAGTATCTCCACAAGGAACACAGAGCTTTCTTGGCGAACATTGTAGTAGCGGAGAAGGAAAAGAAAGAGAAGAAGGAAGTGAAATGTCACACCCCCAAAATCCACATGCGGAGTATCACCGCTTGGAGGCGTGACTGACCAGGATCAAGCCTCCAATCATATTGAACACACATAAAAGTAAACATAAATCACCCAAACAATATGAAAGGTGTTTCAAAAACCCAAGCATAGTTAAATGTTTAGCGGAAGCATAATAGTAAAACCCATAGCAAGTATTAAGTATGAAATAAAGTAAGGTTTAAAGCATGGCACACACTGCCATGTCCCACAACGACTGTTCCTCCCCGTGCAAGCTCCCTGAGTACCTAATGACCTGCAAGGCATGTAGCAACGAATCAACAACAAAGTTGAGCGAGTTCACAGTTGGTTGTTTGGTTATAGTATTCATTTCATAAATCGCATGTTCGTTTTGTAAACCATGTATCGTATTAATCCTTATCGCAGCCAGTCCAGGCATGTGCGATGATTAGTGGGGGCTTCCCATGTGTTACAAGACCACGCGTATCGACTGCTACGAAAATGTAAGAGGTGCCCTAAGTCAATGTCTATCAGCATTGACCCTTTGCCCATAGTCCATTAGTACACGCCCGTCCGACTGGCACGGTGTGAGGTTTGTTAAACCTAATAGCGCTATTAACTAATGACCCGCTCGCCCTAGGCCTCGGCGATTAAGTCGATAATTGAGGGACTTCCTTTGATAGAGGTGATGGTCTTAAGATCGTGTACGTAGGCTTTACGTACGTACCCTTAAATCCGAGGACAGTAGTAAGTATAACTGTACGTAGGTTTTACGTACGTGCCCTTCAACCGAGGACAATAATAATTTGTTTAATAGTAATAGTTGTACGAGTAGTTATTCAATCCCATTCCCAACCCCCTGGGAATCCCATGCCTTGGCTAGTGTGAACTCACCTTGGTTTGCTCGGTATGCTTAACTATGTGCTCACAAGAAATCAGTCAAGTCCTATAGTGCACGTATACTCAATCAGTTCACGTTCGTAAAGTTTCACGAACAATCAATACCACAGAGTGTGTCTGGCAATTAACATCATGCATCACGTAAGCAGTTAATCAATTTCATGCAACTTATGTTTCACATACATGTCCTTCACAGTTTATTCTATCATGGTTATTCTCTAACATACTTGACAAGGTTAACAAGGTTAACAAGCTTAATAAGGTTAATAACAAACTAACAGTGTCAAATCAACTAACAGAGTTGCATATTTAACGGAGTTACTTATTTAACAAGGTTACATGCACATCTTAACAGAGTTAACATCTAATAGGATAAATCAACTAACTGAGTTTACTGGACTAACAGAGTTAATATTTTACAGGTTTAACAAACTAATAACTAATAAGGTTAACAAACTAGAATAGTTACCTACTCAACGGAGTTAATAAGCTAATTAACTTTACTGTGCCATAACACACAACGAAAATGCATATGGCGAAAACACAAGCTTGGGCGAAATCCCTCTTGTGACGAAAACACTAGGTGTTTTCGTCTAGTGTTGTGTTTTCGTTGGTCCCCTTTGATTTCGTCGACTGAACCTCATCTACATCAGTTACACATTCTACAGGAACCCTAATCGCATATAACAGTTAACCATCAACATCAGGCCTAACCACAGATTATATGTCACCAGATCATTGATACGTTCGAAACTATAACACATAATCATTATTCAAGTGATAATCACGATAGTCCAACATCAATCAGAACGTGAGCAGTTGTCATATACGAATAAAAATCACCAATAATCAAATTCACGGGTACCCCATCAAGTACACTGTTATATCACTATTTATCATAACTCACTTATACCAGACCAAATCAAAACAAGTCGCCGATTATCAAAGTCTAATCCCTATTTACGAGAGCACTTGCAGTCATCATATCAAATCTTAAATGCACATGCAAGACAAGAACAAAGCGGCCGACAATTCATGAAGTAAAGCTTTATCTACTTTGGCTGCATTTTCGAGACAAGTCACATGCATATTAATCAGTAATAAACTTCCTAAAACAACATTAAATTTCACAAGCCAGTCATATAATCTCATCGTTATATAGCATTTGTATAAACTTCACATATAACAAGATCAAACGGGGGAGATTCAACACGAATAAAAATTCACTAACCACAGTCTTATCAAGTAGGATGATACTTCGAGAGGGGGGATATGCCTGCTGCCGTCGAGCAATCAAGAAGGAGAAACGGAAGGGAACTAGGGTTTTGTTATCATACTGTTACGTGAAAATATAAGGAAACTGAGTATACTAACAGGCTCGTAACTGGGCCTTGTTTGGGCCGAACCCTATGTTCATAGTTCAACAGTTCCATAAATGACTAAGTAGCAATCGTGTATACATAAATCACATTATTAAACCCACATCACAATATTCATACAATACACATAGACACTTATAATGCACATCACGTATATAACCAATGCTTTGCGAACGAGTATCAAGTTGAGTAGAAACCTTGGAAACTCGGGTTGTCACATTATCCCCAACTTGAAAGAAATTTCGTCCCGAAATTTAGCACGTGGTTACTGAGGAAGCTAGTTAAGTTTGCATGGTTTACTGGTTTTCCTGGGGTGTCACATCATCCCCCCGTTGATTTGGAATTTCGTCCCGAAATTCTGTAGTAGCTTCAGCCTCAGTAGTGGTTGTACTGTTTTCGAATAATTGGGGATACTTGAGTTTCATTTGATCTTCTCGTTCCCAGGTGAACTCTGGGCCACGACGGGAGTTCCAACGAACTTGAACAAGAGGTATTCTAGTGTGCTTGAGGACCTTAACATCTCGGTCCGTGATTTCAACTGGTTCCTCGACGAATCGCAACTGATCGTCGATAGTGAGCTCCTTCAAAGGAACTATGAGGGTCTCATCTGACAGACACTTCTTCAGATTAGACACGTGAAAAACGTTGTGAACTGCACTGAGTTCTGTTGGTAGGTTTAGTTTGTAGGCCACTTTGCCTATTTTCTCGATGATTTCGAACGGTCCAACGTAACATGGATTGAGCTTGCCCCATTTGCCAAAACGAACCACACCCTTCCAGGGTGAAACTTTGAGTAGTACTCGATCCCCAACTTGGAATTCGAGTGGTTTCCTGTCCTTATCGGCGTATGCTTTCTGACGGTTTCGAGCTGCCGCCATGCGTTGTCGTATCTGAGCGATCTTTTCAGTAGTATCAACTACGAGTTCTGGGCCCGTAATCTGACTATCACCCACCTCTTCCCAACAAAGAGGTGATCAGCATTTACGCCCGTACAATGCCTCGAATGGAGTGGCTTGAATGCTAGTGTGGTAACTGTTGTTATACGAGAACTCCACTAACGGGAGGTGTTTTTCCCAGCCGTTGCCGAAATCGATAACACATGCACGAAGCATGTCTTCTAGAGTTTGAATAGTGCCCTCAGATTGCCCATCCGTCTGAGGGTGATAAGCTGTGCTCATGTCTAAACGAGAGCCAAAAGATTTGTGCATTGCTTGCCACAGTTCTGAAGTAAAACGTGCATCACGATCGGAGATAATCGAGGTTGGCACCCCGTGCCTCGAGACAACTTCCTTAAGATATACGTCTGCTAGAGTAGAGAACTTGTCTGCTTCCTTGATAGCCAAGAAGTGTGCAGACTTAGTGAGTCGATCCACGATCACCCAAATAGTATCATTCCCACGTTGAGATCTAGGCAGGCCAGTAACAAAATCCATGGAAATTTGCTCCCATTTCCATTGTGGTATCTCTGGTTGTTGGAGTAGACCCGATGGTTTCCGATATTCCGCTTTGACTCTCGCACAAGTCAAACACTTGCTAACGTAAGTTGCTATATGAGCTTTCATGCTAGGTCACCAATATGTGGTTTTCAAGTCGTGGTACATCTTATCCGAACCAGGATGTACTGAGTAGCAAGACTTATGAGCTTCATCCATTACAAGCTCGCATAAGTTGCCATAGAATGGGACCCAAATGCGTTCTGTTACATAGTAGGCGTCGTCTGCCTTTTATTCTAACCGTTGCCTTGAACCGCGTAGGGCTTCAGCCCTAACATTTTCGTGTTTCAATGCTTCTACCTGAGCATCTCGTATCTGAGAAGGAAGACTAGACTGAATAGTGAGTTGCAACGCTCGTACACGCCTAGGTGTAGTATCCTTTCGACTGAGGGCGTCGGCCACCACATTGGCTTTGCCCGAATGGTACTTTATAGCATATTCGTAATCGTTTTAAAAGCTCGACCCATTGACGCTGACGCATGTTTAATTCCTTCTGTTTGAAGATATGCTCGAGACTCCTGTGATCGGTGTAGATGGTGCACTTGGTACCGTACAGGTAATGTCGCCATATCTTGAGCGCAAAAACAACAGCTCCCAGCTCTAAATCATGTGTAGTGTAATTCCGTTCGTGAATCTTAAGTTGGCGCGAAGCATAAGTAATGACTTTATCCCGTTGCATCAACACACATCCAAGACCTTGGATAGATGCGTCGCAGTAGACTACAAAATCGTCCGTGCCTTCAGGCAATGAGAGGATAGGTGCGCTACAAAGTCTATCCTTTAAGTGCTGAAACGCTGTTCCCTGTGTATTACCCCAACGGTAAGCAACACCTTTCTGTGTCAGTAGTGTAAGCGGTTGTGCAATCTTTGAGAAGTCTATGATGAACCGTCTGTAATAACCCGCCAAACCCAAGAATTGGCATATTTCGGTTGGTGTACGAGGTGCAGGCCAGTTCTTAATCGAGTCTACCTTGGATGGATCAACATGAACCCCGTCCTTGTTTACCACGTGGCCTAGGAAGTGGACTTCACGAAGCCAGAAGTCGCATTTTGAGAACTTGGCGTACAGCTGTTCCGTTCGAAGGAGTTCCAAAATAAGTCGTAGATGCTGCTCGTGTTCCTCCTGACTCTTCGAATAGATCAGGATGTCATCGATGAAAACAATAACAAACTTGTCCAAGTAAGGCTTGCACACTCTGTTCATAAGATCCATGAAGACTGCAGGCGCGTTGGTTAACCCGAATGGCATGACCAGAAACTCGTAATGACCGTAGCGTGTTCTGAATGCTGTTTTGGAGACGTCCTCGTCCCAGACTCTCAGTTGATGGTAGCCTGACCTCAGATCAATCTTTGAATAGTAGCTCGACCCTTGAAGCTGGTCGAACAAGTCGTCAATGCGTGGAAGAGGGTAGCGATTCTTCACGGTCACTTTGTTCAGTTCGCGGTAATCGATGCACATGCGGAAAGTACCGTCTTTCTTCTTCACAAATAATACTGGAGCTCCCCAAGGCGAAGAGCTAGGACGTATGAAACCCTTTTCCAAGAGTTCTTGCAATTGCTTAGACAGTTCTTCCAGTTCAGTTGGAGCTAAGCGATAAGGTGCTCGAGCTATGGGTGCTGCTCCTGGAGCTAGCTCGATCTGAACTTCGACCTGGCGATGAGGCGGTAGCCCAGGTAACTCTTCAGGAAACACTTGAGGAAAGTCGCGTACAACTGGAATATCCTCTAACTTCTTCTCTTTCGTCGATGTATCTGTAACGAGTGCTAATATAGCAGTGTGGCCCTTTCGCAAACACTTCTGAGCCTTCAGGAAGGAGATGATGCCAACCACAGCACCACTCTTGTCGTCTTGAATTTCGAGAGGTTCTTTGCCAGAACGGGGAATGCGAACAATCTTCTCTTTGCATAGGATCTTTGCTTGTTGTTGAGATAACCAATCCATACCAATGACGATGTCAAAACTACCCAAAGCTATGGGAATGAGATCGATAGGGAAAGTCTGACCAGCTAAGACGAGGTTACAACCCTTGACTATGTGACCACTGTGGTGTCTGTTGCATCTGTTGCATTTTGGGTGGTTTCCTCGATATCCACCCTGCCTTTGACTACTAGAAGACTGCTGACCAGGGCTCTGATAGTCATCAATCTTTCGCTGCTGTGCCTGGGACTGAACTGAAGTCGAACCCTTGCTGGAGGTTCCATCCCACTTTCGTTTGTTGTCACTAGGTGTAGCAGTAGTAGTAGTAGTAGTAGTAGTAGTAGTAGTAGTAGTAGTAGTAGTAGTAGTAGTAGTAGTAGTAGTAGTAGTAGTAGTAGTAGTAGCACCTATACGCTTAGGCAGTTTGTTCTGTTCCACTGCCTGGTCCGTGAGACGATGAGCAAGACGAGTAACATCCTGGATAGTAGCAAGGTTAGCAGCAGTTTCATGGCTTTGAATCTCTGGTACTAAGCCTTTGAGGTACAGCTCAATACGCTTGATGGGAGGATCCACCATAGTTGGACATAACACTGCCAGTTCGTTGGATCGTTTCGTGTACGCTTCTATCTCTGACCTCGTCATCTTTAGGTTAAAGAACTCCACTTCCAGCTTGTGGATGTCATCACGACTACAGTATTCACGTTTGATCAGTTCCTTAAAATCATTCCATGGGGTGGCATTAGCAGCCACCAGCCCCAGCATCTGAACTTGCGCGTTCCACCAAGTTAGCGCAGTGCCTTCGAGAGTACCAGTGGCGTACTTCACCCTACGAGCCTTAGGGCATTCACACATTTCGAAGACCGATTCGAGCTTCTCGAACCAGTGGAGGAGTCCAACGGCCCCCATTCAGTGCCACTGAAAGTACTAGAACGACAGTCCATGAAAGTTTGGAACGTGCACACAGGTGGCTGAGCGTGTTGACCTGTCGTGTGCATAAGAGTAAACATACTTGAGCACGAGTGTTGGTTTACGAGTGTAGGATCTAAAGATCCTAGAGTAAGTGGTGATGGCAGGTTACACCTCCTGCCTGGGCAGCTGCGAGTGCTGCAGTAACTTGTTCAGTGATCGAAGCCGCCAACTGGGCTTGAGTTAGGTTAACGCGTCCACTCATGATCTTGATATCAAGGAGAACATGAGTGAGAGAGGTTCGCGAATAGTGCGATGACAGAAGAGAGTGAGCACACAAGTATTCTCAAGCAATAGTTGTTACGTTTATCTAAGCATACCATGAGCAAAGTTCTATGTAATCTAGCATGTAGGCAATGTAAACATAAATCGTATCACCTAGAATGTTGAGTCTTGCACGTGGAGCGAAGCGTCGTTGTGGATCGTTGAGCACTGTACAGGTTATAGTCTGGTTTTAACAAAAACTTTTTCCCCTTATTAAAACCAAGTTCACTATAACCAATGGCTCTGATATCAATCTGTCACACCCCCCAAAATCCACATGCGGAGTATCACCGCTTGGAGGCGTGACTGACCAGGATCAAGCCACCAATCATATTGAACACACATAAAAGTAAACATAAATCACCCAAACAATATGAAAGGTGTTTCAAAAACCCAAGCATAGTTAAATGTTTAGCGGAAGCATAATAGTAAAACCCATAGCAAGTATTAAGTATGAAATAAAGTAAGGTTTAAAGCATGGCACACACTGCCATGTCCCACAACGACTGTTCCTCCCTGTGCAAGCTCCCTGAGTACCTAATGACCTGCAAGGCATGTAGCAACGAATCAACAACAAAGTTGAGCGAGTTCACAGTTGGTTGTTTGGTTATAGTATTCATTTCATAAATCGCATGTTCGTTTTGTAAACCATGTATCGTATTAATCCTTATAGCGGCCAAGTGGGTTAAGGCTGGTGTATGGGATAAGACTTCGAAGCATCCGCATCAAGCTACCGCCACCGCACCAACTGCTGAACCCACCTCATCGAACAACAAGAGGAAGAACAAGAGAAAGAACAGCTCCAGCAACAAGAAATGTGCGATCACTGCTGCACCAGTTCAAGCTGTACCAGCTCAACAACGCCAAGTGGCAGCGTCTGTGGCCAATGCACCTCTTGCAAAGCGTGCATACACTGGGCCACACCCGCTCTGCCCTACTTGTACCTACCATCACCCAACTGCCATTGCTTGCCGTTTTTGTGCTCATTGCAATGTATATGGCCATTTTACTGCCAACTGCCGTATACGACAAGCTCCTGCTCATCAAGCCCTACTCACTGCCCCACAGGGTCAACAAGCTCCTCCGGCGCCCGCGATCAAAGCCAGAGCCTGCTTCGCATGTGGCGACCCGAACCACTTCGCCAACATGTGCCCAAACAGGGTCGTGAAACAAGAGCCCCAGCAGCAACAGCCTCAACAGCAGCAGCAACACCAGCAACAACAGCAGCAACAGCAACAACAGGCCGCACGCGCCAGAACTTTCAACATCAGCGTGCGCCAAGCCCAAGCCGACAACAACGTGGTTAATGGTACGTTCCTTGTGAATGGTATTTATGCTTCATGTTTGTTTGATACTGGAGCCGATAATTGCTTTGTGTCGTTTGAATTCGAGAAGCTCCTTAATCGTAAACGCTCCAAACTCTCTTCGACGTTCGATGTAGAAGTCGCCACTGGAAGAACTGTCGCCGTCAATTCCGTTATCCGTGATTCTACTCTTGAGCTCAAAAATCACATCTTCCCAATCGACCTTATTCCGATGCAACTCGGAAGTTTCGACGTCATAGTAGGTATGGACTTTCTACGCGAACACCACGCTGAAGTTGTGTGCTTCGACAAGATGATTCGATTCTCGCTCGCGAATGGTGATTTATTGTTTGTATCCGGTGAAACTGCCTCGAAAGGGCTCAAGCTCATGTCATGTGTCCAAGCTAGCAAGTATCTCCACAAGGAATACAGAGCTTTCTTGGCGAACATTGTAGTAGGGGAGAAGGAAAAGAAAGAGAAGAAGGAAGTGAAATGTCACACCCCCAAAATCCACATGCGGAGTATCACCGCTTGGAGGCGTGACTGACCAGGATCAAGCCTCCAATCATATTGAACACACATAAAAGTAAACATAAATCACCCAAACAATATGAAAGGTGTTTCAAAAACCCAAGCATAGTTAAATGTATAGCGGAAGCATAATAGTAAAACCCATAGCAAGTATTAAGTATGAAATAAAGTAAGGTTTAAAGCATGGCACACACTGCCATGTCCCACAACGACTGTTCCTCCCCGTGCAAGCTCCCTGAGTACCTAATGACCTGCAAGGCATGTAGCAACGAATCAACAACAAAGTTGAGCGAGTTCACAGTTGGTTGTTTGGTTATAGTATTCATTTCATAAATCGCATGTTTGTTTTGTAAACCATGTATCGTATTAATCCTTATCGCGGCCAGTCCAGGCATGTGCGATGATTAGTGGGGGCTTCCCATGTGTTACAAGACCACGCGTATCGACTGCTACGAAAATGTAAGAGGTGCCCTAAGTCAATGTCTATCAGCATTGACCCTTTGCCCATAGTCCATTAGTACACGCCCGTCCGACTGGCACGGTGTGAGGTTTGTTAAACCTAATAGCGCTATTAACTAATGACCCGCCCGCCCTAGGCCTCGGCGATTAAGTCGATAATTGAGGGACTTCCTTTGATAGAGGTGATGGTCTTAAGATCGTGTACGTAGGCTTTACGTACGTACCCTTAAATCCGAGGACAGTAGTAAGTATAATTGTACGTAGGTTTTACGTACGTGCCCTTCAACCGAGGACAGTAATAATTTGTTTAATAGTAATAGTTGTACGAGTAGTTATTCAATCCCATTCCCAACCCCCTGGGAATCCCATGCCTTGGCTAGTGTGAACTCACCTTGGTTTGCTCGGTATGCTTAACTATGTGCTCACAAGAAATCAGTCAAGTCCTATAGTGCACGTATACTCAATCAGTTCACGTTCGTAAAGTTTCACGTACAATCAATACCACAGAGTGTGTCTGGCAATTAACATCATGCATCACGTAAGCAGTTAATCAATTTCATGCAACTCATGTTTCACATACATGTCCTTCACAGTTTATTCTATCATGGTTATTCTCTAACATACTTGACAAGGTTAACAAGGTTAACAAGCTTAACAAGGTTAATAACAAACTAACAGTGTCAAATCAACTAACAGAGTTGCATATTTAACGGAGTTACTTATTTAACAAGGTTACATGCACATCTTAACAGAGTTAACATCTAATAGGATAAATCAACTAACTGAGTTTACTGGACTAACAGAGTTAATATTTTACAGGTTTAACAAACTAATAACTAATAAGGTTAACAAACTAGAATAGTTACCTACTCAACGGAGTTAATAAGTTAATAAACTTTACTGTGCCATAACACACAACGAAAATGCATATGGCGAAAACACAAGCTTGGGCGAAATCCCTCATGTGACGAAAACACTAGGTGTTTTCATCTAGTGTTGTGTTTTCGTTGGTCCCCTTTGATTTCGTCGACTGAACCTCATCTACATCAGTTACACATTCTACAGGAACCCTAATCGCATATAACAGTTAACCATCAACATCAGGCCTAACCACAGATTATATGTCACCAGATCATTGATACGTTCGAAACTATAACACATAATCATTATTCAAGTGATAATCACGATAGTCCAACATCAATCAGAACGTGAGCAGTTGTCATATACGAATAAAAATCACCAATAATCAAATTCACGGGTACCCCATCAAGTACACTGTTATATCACTATTTATCATAACTCATTTATACCAGACCAAATCAAAAGCAAGTCGCCGATTATCAAAGTCTAATCCCTATTTACGAGAGCACTTGCAGTCATCATATCAAATCTTAAATGCACATGCAAGACAAGAACAAAGTGGCCGACAATTCATGAAGTAAAGCTTTATCTACTTTGGCTGCATTTTCGAGACAAGTCACATGCATATTAATCAGTCATAAACTTCCTAAAACAACATTAAATTTCACAAGCCAGTCATATAATCTCATCGTTATATAGCATTTGTATAAACTTCACATATAACAAGATCAAACGGGGGAGATTCAACACGAATAAAAATTCACTAACCACAGTCTTATCAAGTAGGATGATACTTCGAGAGGGGGGTATGCCTGCTGCCATCGAGCAATCAAGAAGGAGAAACGGAAGGGAACTAGGGTTTTGTTATCATACTGTTACGTGAAAATATAAGGAAACTGAGTATACTAACAGGCTCGTAACTTGGCCTTGTTTGGGCCGAACCCTATGTTCATAGTTCAACAGTTCCATATATGACTAAGTAGCAATCGTGTATACATAAATCACATTATTAAACCCACATCACAATATTCATACAATACACATAGACACTTATAATGCACATCACGTATATAACCAATTCTTTGCGAACGAGTATCAAGTTGAGTAGAAACCTTGGAAACTCGGGTTGTCACATGAAAGACGTTCCTGTGGTTCGTGAATTTCCTCATGTGTTTCCTGATGATCTCCCAGGTTTTCCACCAAGCCGTGATATCGACTTTCGTATCGACCTCATTCCTGGAGCAATTCCTGTTGCCAAAGCTCCTTATCGACTAGCGCCATCCGAAATGCGTGAACTCTCAAACCAACTCCAGGAATTACTTGAGAAAGGCTTCATTCGCCCGAGCACCTCTCCATGGGGCGCTCCAGTCCTTTTCGTCAAAAAGAAGGATGGGTCGTTCCAGATGTGCATCGACTACCGGGAATTGAATAAGTTGACTATCAAGAACCGCTATCCCCTACCCCGTATTGACGACTTGTTTGATCAGCTACAAGGTGCTACGTGTTTCTCAAAGATCGACCTACGTTCAGGATATCACCAGCTACGTATTCAAGAGGAAGATATACCCAAAACCGTGTTTCGCACTCGTTACGGTCACTACGAATTCGTTGTCATGCCTTTTGGCTTAACCAACGCACCAGCGGTTTTCATGGATCTGATGAATCGCGTGTGTAAACCATATCTCGACCGGTTCATCATCGTATTCATCGACGATGTCTTGATCTATTCCCAATCGAAAGCCGTACACGCGCAACATCTACGTTTGGTTCTCGAGCTACTCCAGGGGAACCAACTCTATGCCAAGTTCTCCAAGTGCGAATTCTGGTTGGAGGAAGTTCGGTTTCTGGGTCACATTGTTAATAGTCAAGGCATTCACGTCGATCCTGTGAAGATTGAAGCTGTCAAGAGCTGGGTTACGCCTAAGAACCCGTCTGAAGTCCGCTCTTTTCTCGGACTAGCGGGCTATTATCGACGATTTATCGAGGGATTCTCAAAGATCGCTGTGCCGCTTACCTCTCTCACGCATAAAGATCAGCCTTTTGTCTGGGGAACCAAACAAGAGACTGCCTTTCAAACCCTCAAGCATAGGCTTTGCAATGCTCCTATTCTCACATTGCCCGACGGAAACGACGATTTCATTGTCTACTGTGATGCTTCCAACCTTGGTCTCGGTTGTGTCCTCATGCAACGGAATAAGGTTATAGCCTACGCGTCTCGTCAGCTCAAAATCCACGAGAAGAACTATACAACCCATGATCTCGAGCTAGGCGCGGTTGTTTTTGCATTAAAGATTTGGCGACACTACCTGTATGATACCAAGTGTACGATCTTCACCGATCATAGGAGCCTACAACATATCTTTAATCAGAAGGAACTTAATATGCGTCAACGCCGATGGGTAGAACTTCTCAACGATTACGACTGTGAGATCCGTTATCACCCAGGCAAGGCGAATGTTGTTGCCGACGCACTCAGCAGACGGAGTTATCTGCTTAGCACTCGTAATGTTCAAGCCCAACACGATCTCGAAACCCTTATTCGTGAATCCCAGCATGCGTGTTTCAACGAACGCACGCTGAAGAGGGAACGAATCTACCACGATGGAGCCCAGCTTGTGAGCAAATCCAATGGGATATTCCACTTTCTGGACCGAATCTGGATCCCTAAGCGGAACAATTTGCGACAGATCCTGATGGACGAAGCCCACAAATCCCATTATTCTATTCACCCTGGTGCTGACAAAATGTACCAGGATCTTCGCTACAAGTACTGGTGGCCCGGCATGAAAAGGGATATTGCCCTCTACGTTGGAAAATGCCTAACTTGTGCAAGAGTCAAGGCTGAACATCAAAGACCCTCTGGCTTACTCGAACAACCACCAATTCCTATGTGGAAGTGGGAAAGTATAGCTATGGATTTCATAACGAAGCTTCCGCACACGTCATCAGGCCACAACAGCATATGGGTGGTTGTTGACCGTTTGACTAAATCAGCTCACTTTCTGCCGATATGAGAAGACTACAAGGTAGAACGATTAGCCCGAATCTACACCGACGAGATCACTTGTAATCATGGGACGCCTCGTGACATCATCTCTGATTGTGATGCTCGGTTTACCTCGCGACTGTGGGAAACATTTCAAAAAGCTCTTGGTACGACGCTCAATCTAAGTATCGCTTTCCACCCTCAAACTGACGGTCGGACTGAAAGAACGATTCGTACTCTTGAAGACATGCTTCGTTCGTGTGTCATAGACTTCGGAGGTAATTGGGATAAATACCTGTCGTTAGTCGAATTCTCTTACAACAACAGTTATCATTCCAGCATACAAATGGCACCATTCGAGGCATTATACGGAAGAAGATGTCGATCGCCTATTGTGTGGCACGAGATCGGTCACTCGCAACTAACCGGTCCTGAGTTATTACAAGAAACGACAGACAAAATTTTCCAAATTCGAGACCATCTGGTGAAAGCTCGGAATCGACAGAAGAGTTACGCCGATAAAAAGCGCAAGCCCCTTGAATTTGACGTTGGTGACCACGTACTCCTAAAGGTTTCACCTTGAATGGGTGTGGTCCGATTCGGCAAGAAAGGGAAACTAGCGCCTCGATATGTTGGACCTTTTAAGATTCTAGAAAGGATCGGAAAAGTCGCCTACAGACTCGAACTACCGGAGGAACTTAGTAATGTCCACCCGACTTTCCACGTGTCAAACCTCTGAAAGTGCCTAGCCGACCACGACTTACATGTCTCTCTCGATGACCTGCAAGTAAACGAAACATTACACTTCGTGGAGAAGCCTGTCGAAATCATGGATCGCCAAACCAAGCAGCTCAGACGCTCTCGCATTCCTATTGTGAAAGTCCGATGGGAAGGCAAACGAGGCGCAGAGTTCACTTGGGAACTCGAAAGCGACATGAAGGCGAAGTACCCACAGTTGTTCAAAAAGAAAGGCTAGAGAGAGAAAGTGACATCGTGATTCAGGTGCTTTGTAGGATTTCATATCAATCAATAGGATCACCGATTATATTACGTTCTCGTGTGTTTGGTCACGTTCGTGTACGGATTCCGCACATCACACGTTCGGTTCGCAATCGTTTCGGAGTCAAAACCGGTCCGAACAGAAAATTCTCAAACGTGATTCATGGCGTTGTACAGCTTTCAGCTTAATTTCGAGACGAAATTCCCTAAACAAGGGGAGGCTGTAACACCCCGTGTTTCCATAAGTCAAAGTCAAAGTCAAGGTTAAAGTCAACGATCGATTGTACGAATTTGACTTATAGTAATATCCTTGTTTTAATTGTATTATGTGGAGTAAGTGTTGTTAATTGCTAAAATCGATGTGTGATAATCGCTATCTAATCGACTTACGACTGTGAATTATAGGAAGAAACAATGCGATAAAGTTAACTAATCGATAATCAAGCTATGCTACTCGACATCGAATCGTGATACGAACCGCAACTCGACTTAATCTGGTTATTATACGTGTGTGTGCCTTACGTGTTACTTGTGCGTGTTATATATGTATGTTGTTGTGGAAATCAATCGAACTCAATCGAAACTCGAAACGTAATCGAACTCGAACTCGAATCCGAATCGAAAATCGAACTATGATAATTAGTGGTTAGGACTGAAAGTAGTTTGACTAGGAAACCCTATCGTGACGAGCCGCTCGCAATTAAAATCGAAACATCAAAAATCGTCGCGTCAAACAATCGAACCAAGTGCCATCCGGCCGGATAGCCATCCGACCGGATAGCCACTACGCTCCAGGTCAGGCGTCATCCGACCAGGATGTCATCCGACCGGATCGTCATCCGGGTGGTACGTCATCCGATCGGATAACCCTTTCCTCTTTTGGAATCCTATAAATACCCCTTTCATTGTCATCTTTTCCACTTTTGGAAACCCTCTATCCGAACTGTTCGTGCTCCCCACCTTTTCTTCGATTTCTCTCGATCAAGGTAAGATCTCGTCCTAAATCTTGTACTTTCTTGATCTACACGCACTCCTACACCTTTCTATCTTTTAAATCTTAACTTTTAACCGTGAAATCACTAGATTTCGGGTGTTCTACGATGACATCATCATGTGTTCTTCAAGAACTTCATGTTTTGGCCTCAATCCACCAAGAACAACCGAGATCTAACCGATTTCCACGCAAGCATACAAAGATCTTGTAAAGATCTCAACACAATTGTGGTGAAAGAGGATTGAAAGATGGTTTTTAACTTTCTTCCAACTCTCTTGCACTCAAGGTACTCAAAACCGATAGGATCCGACCCTGATCTAGTCTTCTACTCTATCGTAGTGTTGTACTAGCTCAAGATCCGGATTCTACCCACGAGACTACCGATTTCGGGTTAGTCAAGAACAACCGTCTCAAGCCGGTAACCGGCCGGACTAGGGTGATTCCTGGTCGGGTTGGTCATCTGGGTCGAACTAGGGGTTCTGTTGGCTAACACGTTGTCAAAGTGTCTCGACATAATGACAAACGATCAAAACGACCAAGTGTAGGACGAACGGAACAACCATAACGGATTGCTATCCGACCGGATTACAATCCGATCAGATAGGTCATCCGAACGGATTGCCATCTGAACGGATCACACTTGGGTCCCACCTTTAAAACAATCTTAGCTAAAGTTTGAGTATCGAACGAATTGCAATCCGATCGGACGACCATCTGACTGGATTACTCTTCGGATCATGAGATACTAAGACTTTAAAGACTTAAACAATTTTCAACATGTTCAATAACAAGGTTGCCATCCGATCAGATTGCCATCCGATCGAATGACGCTTCTGTTGTGAACTTGCCTTCAGTAAGTAACCTCATCACTAAGTCGTCGTCCGACCGGACCACTGTCCGACCGGATGACCATCCGAACGGATTGTCATCCGCACGACCAGTCATCCGATCGACCGACTTGATGGATAGAGATACTTCCGTGTTTTCAAAATACTACAACAAAAACTTCAAAAGTCAAGCCATCATACACAAACACATACTTCTTATAGGAAGAAACAATCCACTCGAATCATCATCCGACCGGACCACTGTCCGACCGGATGACCATCTGAACGGATTGTTATCCGATCGAACCACTATCCGACCCTTTCATACTTTGTGATGTTTTACGCATCACTTATCGTTATGATATCGAATCTATTCAGGCTAACCTTACTCGCTAAGCGCTCCCTTCAATCCATCAATCGCTGTGAGTATACTTGACCCCTTTTTGCTTTACGCACTTTTGGGTGTTACATACGTTACGAATATTCAAACCACAACAATCATACTACTCAATACTATTTGAACGCTAACCGTTAATGCATGTTATACGTGGCTTATGAATGCTTGTTTGTTATGTTTACACATGGAATGATGTCTTCCTGCCTTAGCAACGATAGTACTATAGTTTGGACTCAGCACCCGTTCACACGGGGGTTGTTAAGGACCATTACTTGCATGGATTACGGTGGTAATCATGTATTGCGAACTGCCTCGGGCAGTCAACCCGCAGTCATTGGTATCGATGGATCTATGTCAATAAGTAATGTGCTTCATTTCACTATGTGTACGTGCTGGTTATGCGTAAACGAATTCGAACTCTATATGCTATTATCAAACTTGTATGCTCACCTTTACATTTTATGCATTGACTTTATTTTAACGTATGTGACAGGTGCTTAGGACGCACACTTGGTAGGAATTTGAAGCTAGAATAAAGCTCTAGAGCCCAACAAATAGTTGTCTGTAGTGGTCAAACTAAGGGTCTCTAGAAGCAGATAAACAATTGCTGTCTATTTAAATCTGAGTTGTCGGAACAGAATATTTGCCTGGATTTTGCCTGTAATACTTATTTTTGCTGTTTGAGATACGGTATGGGACGTATTAATTAAATTAAATAGTATTGATAATTGTTATGGAAACTTCTGGACAATCTGTTTCGCTCAGTGCCATGCCCCGATGATTCCGCCATCGGTTGGGGTGTGACACCATGTTTACTCTACATATATTGTAAACAAGCAACCAATCACTACAAAAATGTATCTAAGGTTGCAAGGTATGGTCGGAGCCCCTAGGGGCTCCATTGTGACACCTCATCGTCACGTAGGCTCCACATAGGATAAGGGGCTCTTTTTTTTTTTTTTGAAAGGTAAACTTCATTAACAACCAGCCGACCCAAACCGGGCCGACCAAAGACTACAAAACATTTACATATTTACAAACGAGCATCATTCTTCCCATTCTATCCCTTTAAACTTTGATCTAGTCGAAAACCAAAGGAAACCTAAAGCTTTAACTTCACTAATAATCCTCTCTATCCTTACCGGACTATTAGAAAAAATCAGTTTGTTCCTCGCTCGCCAAATACTCCAACAAGCTATAATAATAATTCCTTGCACTGCTTCCTTCTTCTTTTCTAAGGCCTGTATATCCGAATGAATACCGAGCAGATCTTTAATCGAAAAGGCATAAATAAGCGGTATCTTGCACCACGAACTGATCCCGTTCCATACATTCGAAGCCACCAAACAGGCTGAAAACAAATGCTCAGCCGATTCGTCAGCAGAAACACAAAGCGGACAAGTCGGATCACCAAGAAAAACACTCCTTTTCCTTGGCGCTTCCTTAGTCGGGATTTTTTCCATTTCCGATCGCCAGACATGTATATTACATTTGTCAGGAACCCATTTACACCCGTCCATAACAAAATTATTGCTGAAATCTCTATCCAAGTAAAAAAGACTTTTAACGGATTTAACGGAAAAATTACCGAAACGATCAGGTGACCATGTCCACTTGTCCTCCCTGTCAACAGTCTGAACTGAAGCCAGCTGATCCAGAAGCTGCTGCAGATCGGCGGTCAGACCCAACACTGAAACATCAGATTTCCATTTCCATTCAAACACTAAAACCGAGCCAACTCTCTTAACCCGGTCTGCAACTCTGCATTTTTTGAATAAAGCTCCTGGTATGGTTTAGAGCCCTCGCAATCATTACTTAATCATTATTTTTATTTTTTAATTATATTAAAACTAAATAATATATAAAATTGCTCCCAAATAATAAAAATAAAATGCAATTTAAACAACTAAAGAAATAAAATAAACCGAGTTAAAAAAAAGAAGAAAATTGCATAACCCAAATAATAAAAAGCACACTATTCGTCGTCGTCATTATCGTTATTTAGCATGCGATCCTACCAAAGATGTTCGACCACATACAATCGAAGATCCAAATGTGCGTCGCTTAAGGCAAATTTCTTCTTTCTCGGCATAGGTTAGAACTGGGTTCTCCGGTTGCAAGGTTTCATCATATTCGGGACAGATAGCTCGACCCGAGTTCTCCAAAATGATATTATGTAATATAATGCAAGCATACATTACATTTCACATTCTATTTTTCTACTATAGGCGATGGTTGGGCAATGATAGTCCATCACACCTTTAACACCCCAAAGGCTCGTTCGACATTCTTTCTCGCCGACTCATATTTTTTCTTCTAGTACAATCGTTTTTTTATCACTGCGAGAAAGACTTTTCATCAAGACGGGCCACTCTGGATATATACCATCAACAAGATAATACACGTATTTGTGGGGCACATTGTCCGCATAAAATGATGAATCCGGTGCGACCCCGTCTATGACATCAACAAAATGATTCGAAGAATATAAAACTTGAAGATTGTTGTTTGAACCGGCCATGCCAAAGTAGGCATGACAAATCCATAGATCTTGAGACGCGACTGCTTGTAGGAATAGGGTTGGACCATCGTGATGAGCTCGAGTGTGTTGGCCTTTCCAAGCAGTTGGACATGCCGCCCAATTCCAATGCGTGCAATCAAGGCTACCCAACATCCTAGGAAAATCGTGTATTCCTTGACGGGTTGTGTATAAAAGCGCGATGTCGCTGGAGATCGAACTCCTCAGATATCGCCGTCCATATAGATCAATAACACCTAAAAATATTATAGTGACAATGCTAATAAAAAAATAGTAATAATGATAAATAGATGTCTTAGAAATATTAATAATAACAATATTAATTATAATAAACGTAAAAAAATATATAAAACAAATATACCTTCACAAAAATTGTGAATACTTTCTCTACACGTTCGTGCCGACATCCGTAGATACTCGTCCCAAGCTTCGCTCGTCATTCCGAACGCTAGTTGTCGAATGGCGGTCGTACATTTTTGCAACGGAGAGAATCCGATTTTACCCTGTGCATCCACTTTTTGTTTGAAAAAAGTATATTTGCGTTCTAATCCGCCACTAATCCGCAAAAAAAAAAAAAAAAAAAAAAAAAAAGACGACGACCCATACAGAAGCGGCTCATAAAAATATATATTTGCGTTCTAAAGCTTCGAAAACGATTTTCATTGTACAACTGATATTTAGCAAAATAATCACTAACCAAACGGTTATGAGCACCAATCTGGTCTCGTTCAAGGTGTGGATGTCTAGAGCGTGTTGGTTGTGACGACTCAACTTCCTCCTGCTTTAAAAACTTCAACCGCCTTTTGTGCAACTGCTATGAGCAAATCATTAAGCGACCCGAGTAGGTTGGAGAATCATTTGACGTCTCGGAATTTGTAGACATTTTCTAAAATTGGTTTAAGATGTTTTGAGTGTGTTTGAGAGAATTGTGTTGAGTGTGAGAGTTGTTGTGTTTATATTAAAAATGAGTTTTTTTTTTTATTTATAGCCATTTACCAAAGGCTAGGAGGCATGCCGCACAAACAACCCTCGCCAACGCTCGCTATTGCATTCACAAGTCATCAATACCCCCCCGAATGGTACCCGGGGTATGGAGGGGGCGCGATTGTTCAAAAATTGGTGAGATGGCATGGGGAAACGCCCCATACCACGCAGTCTAACCGTCATTTCAATGAGAAATAAACCACCTTTTTTCTTTTCTTTTTCTTCCCTTCCCCATAGGCGTTGCCATCAAGTTATCCCATATGACTTACTTTTCCAGCCACATAATATCATTGGCAAACAAAATGGCTTTCACAATTCATTGCATGACTATACAAACTCTACCTTTTCTTATCACCATAACAATTGAAAAACTCCAATTCTTACTCCCATATAGACTACCCTCTTTTGCCATCATTGTCAAACACTAAATCAAAACTTATAGTAGCAAGTTTTCTTATGCTCTTATGTGTTTAGTCCTCAAAGATCATAGATGAGGATCATAAATATGAAATCCCAGTAAAAGAGCTCGCAAATGCATCTGTAAACTAGTGATTAAAGTAAAATACAAGACGAATTTCAGAATACAAATTTACAATCGTATATGATCAAGTCCCATTTGATACCCAAATGAACGTAATATTATGGCTAACTCCCAGGATATTACTAGATCAAGAAAACTACACAAAAACTTGACGACATACATAGCTAACCTAACCCGTGAGACTATAACTAGGATTGTTCATATAATCATCCTAAAGATATCTAAACCTAACTCGTTTAAGATGCTAGATAATTATCTAATCAATTAACTAGGACATGATAATTACAACTAATTATTAATTCATAATCACATTTAATAATTTATAATTATCCATTCCTTAAAACCCTCCTTGAGCCTTGCACGCCAAGTTGGTTTCATTATTCAAAATATCCCAACAACCACCCCTTGAATTTCGAACTCGAATCTAGCAAGTCCTCAACTCCAAACATGTCATTTTTGCCTCGACTCTCGTGGAACTCCTCTTGATCTCTAGTTGTGTTTTTTAGTTCATTCCGAGCTCGAACATTCTTGTGAGCTTGTACTCGAGTAGTCCTTTGGTCATAAGAACTCGCACCGCCATTAACTCAGCTATGATCTTGAGCAAACACTGACTTGGATCATTACATGTTCCTACAGAATTTGGGCTTATCTTGGATTCAAACCATACTCAAATCCAAACTCGTTTAAACGGTATCCCTTGATTAAACCAACACGTGTAATCCTAATAATTTTTGTTTTTATTCCTCACACAAAAGAAACAAAATATCTTTTCTTTTGTTTAACCGATAAAAACAAAACCTTTTTTGTTGTTTTATTATTAATTAGCAACTAGTTGATTTTCCGACCCCGCATTATGGCGGGGATCCAATGTCTGCAAAACGCGTGCCGACAACGGCACGGATACCGAATATCAAAACATAGAAAAAATGGTTTTTAAATAATCTAATATATAATGGTAGGACCCACACGTCCTACACGTTGAAAATTTGGTTGTTTTCAGTTCAGTTATAACGTTACTAACCCGTTAAAATATGGATGAGCTCGGTACCGGTAATGACATCCAAAGTACCGATCCCGAAAATAATCAAATTAGGTACCGGCACCAAAAATGCTCGGTACTGTATGATATGGTATTTAAATGTAAAAATAAGTAAATACAGGTATGGTGCTAGACCAGTGTCGAACCTAAAGTAACGATTCTGAAAACGCCAAAAGGTGGGTACCAAATTGGTACCGAAAATGATTTGGTATAGTAAATTTGGTACCAATATGATACCGGTTTGATTACAGGATTTGATACCATTTACTCATCAATAATTTAAATATCCAAGTTAATTTTACATGTTACAATTCATTCATTACAGAAAAAGACAAAAAAGAAAACAAAAGAAGTTGTGTATATAAAACCTCATTCAAAGAAATACAATTTACTTACCACTTGTATGAAAAGCAATCTAAACGGTGCAATTACTTGCGTTGCTACGTGGCATGAGCTCAAAGGTGATGTTAAGGATGAGCTTGGTACCGAAAACCCCCAAAAGTGGGTACCGGTACCGAATATACCTGGTACGACACCGGTATGGTACCAGTACTTGAGGGTAAAAACCGGTACCAAAAATGTCAAAATTCGGTACCGAATCGGTACCGAAATGTGCCCGGTTTGGTAAATTTGGTACCGGTTGTGACACCTGTGTCACTACGACCATCACAAAAATACCAAACCAATGAAATATTGTATTTCATACTTGGGATTTGTGTAAATATGTGTATCATTTGTACATATCAATTCTTGTTCGATTTCGAGCTTTAAATCGCTTTCTAGAAGGTTATACGGGATCTGATGCGTAAATATAACCAGTTTAATGCAACAACCACTCCGTAATAGTGACATAGGCTTAACATACCTTAAATAACCTCTATATAACATAGAAATAATTTTTGGATGGTTTGGTGTGTTGAAATCAAGTTTATTCGCTCACAGGGACTAATTGCGTCAACTTGCAAAAGTCTGCCGTTTCGTAAGGCAACATACAGTCCGGAATATGATCATAAGCTAAACATACCATCAATAACCTAAACATAGCTTAGAAATAAGCTTTGATAGGTTCGGTGTGCGAAAACATGCTTATTTGATCTTACAGGGACTAAAAGTGTCAAAAACGGCGTAAGTTTGCATTTACGCGCATATCTTACGTTCTGACCACATCTGGACATCCAAAATTTTTGTACACACTAAAATATTTTTATTTTAGTGATCGGCATGCAAAAATACCATTCGTCGCTTAATTTGGATCGTTTTCGCGTCCGTTCGAGTTTCGTCGTAATTTGACGAACAACGTGACCGTACGACCAAACGAACCGACATACATGATATTTACGAGCATATTTCAGGTCCCCTACACTTTTACGACCTTGTAGAGCCTTGAAAATGGCTTAACGGAGGTTAAATACGTCAAATACGCGAGTTTGGCTGTGCAGGGACTGTTTCTGACATTTTTTGAAAGTATCAGCCAGGTGCTCGCGTCGTGCGACCACCCCCTGGTCTTTCTGTCGCGCCACGCCACCATATGATCTGGACAGAAACCTCATTTTTGGGCAGCAGATTGAAGTTCAGGGGCCATTCTTGTAATTTCTTTGTGTGGTAGCCAAGTTAGCTCCTCCCCAAGTAAATTAGCTGGCCTCTAACACTTGTATGGTTATGATCTAATGCTTGTTGGCCATACAAACACATGGAGTGATCTTGTGAGCTTCCAACAAGTATAAATAGCATGGCCCTCATTCATTTCAATTCACCCTTGATCTTATTTTCTCTAAGTGTTAGTTGCTAAACTTCATACCTGAGATTATTAGATCAAGTTCTCCCTAGCAAGGACCCTTTGTAAGCTTCCTTCGTTCTTTTATCGTTTTCCTAGCGTGAAAGTCAAACAGTGTTTGACTTTTTGCTTTGACCAGTCTTTGGTCAACACGAAGTTCGTTTGAACTTCGCAACGTGAGCGTAATCACGATGGTTATAGTCCCTAGTGACTATACCTACTGATTACCACGTTGACTAGGAGTAGTGACGAGTCGTAGTTTCGGTCAAAATGCGCATTTATGCGTATTTTGCAACCAAACTACTTTAGGATATCAAAACACTTTGTTTTGATATCAAAACCTGTTTTCTAACTTAGTTTAGTATGTTTTAACATGCTTAGCTCGTCACTTTTAGTTTAGTGCTTATTTAGAGTCGTAAGCCAAGCGGTCTAAACCACCGCTTAGACTTTCGAACTCGACTCGTTTGGTCGATCATTAGGATCCGACCAAGCATGTTTAGTGACCATAGTTGCATAGGGAATAACCTTCCGAGGTTATACCTTATGGTCACATAGTTTAAGTAGTTGTATGATAGGTAGTTTATATGCCTTAGGAAAATGACCAAAATGCCCTTTTTATGCATAATTGGATTTTAAGCATATGTAACCTAAACATTTGTCACTTAACTGATTATGCAACATAATTAAACATGTTTAGGCATATAATACTTGTCATAGGACTAGTTAGACGTCTTGAAAGCGCCTTTGCGCGAATGACACGTTAAAGTGGCGTAAGCTACCTTAGTGGGTCGTAACGGGTCGAAAGCACTTAGGATATGTTCCGACCTAGAATGTAGGCGTTGTTAAACCATAGTACACGAGTTCCAATACTCATTTGGTTTACAAGACCTCATTCTATCCGATCTTCCGATTTAGATCCGGTTTATTTACATAGTTACCTATATTAGGTGCCATTTGATTTCGTGATCCCTCTAGCTTTGCTTGGTTGTTGTTCAAGACTTCTAAGCATCCTCAAGTGAGTACATAGTCCCCTCTTTTACTATTTTCAATGTTTTGGGGTGAAGCATGTGTACCTAATTGTTATGTTCATGATTTTAAAGTATAATTGATTATACATGTTAGTACTTATCTTTTGACAAACTGAATGATTATTTATGGCTTAAACACTAATTTTTCAAAGATTATAAAAAAATATTTGTTGGATTGTACTTATTTTATGTTCACCAGACCGATTGGTAGTATGATATAGCGCTATAGGATTTGACACCCCATTCCTGTTGTTTATGGAATGCCAGAAACCGATATTTTATCCAAATAGGAATTTCCTTCGTGGTATTTCTATAGTCTCAAAGGTCTAGCTTTGCTTGGTTATTGTTCAAGACTTCTAAGCATCCTCAAGTGAGTACATAGTCCCCTCTTTTACTATTTTCAATGTTTTGGGGTGAAGCATGTGTACCTAATTGTTATGTTCATGATTTTAAAGTATAATTGATTATACATGTTAGTACTTATCTTTTGACAAACTGAATGATTATTTATGGCTTAAACACTAATTTTTCAAAGATTATAAAAAAATATTTGTTGGATTGTACTTATTTTATGTTCACCAGACCGATTGGTAGTATGATATAGCGCTATAGGATTTGACACCCCATTCCTGTTGTTTATGGAATGTCAGAAACCGATATTTTATCCAAATAGGAATTTCCTTCGTGGTATTTCTATAGTCTCAAAGGTGTATTTTGATACACTAGGTCTGATTGAATTCTTAAATCACATTATTATTGTATATTTGGTTATACTCCCAAAAGTATACTCTGATATACTCTCATATGTGATATTGTACAAAACAACATGTAGTTTGTTAATTCCTAAAACATAGTTTGATATGTTATTTATAAAACCAAAGCATAGTTTAATATGTTATTTATAAAACCAAAGTATACTTTTGATATACTACCGAAAATGATTATTTTGACGACTAAAGTATATTTAATATACTATTTGTTTAACGATTTTGGAACCGAAATATATTTTGGATATATTACTTATTCGACTTTCTTAAAACCAAAGTATATTTTTATATATACTACAAACCTTTTTATCAAAACATTATTTTACAAACTCATTTTACTTAATTATTTATTTATGCATCATTCTTTTATATCATTAAATTTCTTGTAAAATTCCGCATGATTTATAAAGAAAACATTTTTAAAGTTCATGACTATTTTGTTAAAACATTCTTTTAAACTTACAAAGTCATGAATCATGCATTAATAAAACTTATGTATCTCACAGACATTTTTATGCTGACGTACCTATTTTTACACATGTTTCAGGTGCTGCTATGTGATGATTGTTGATACATGCTATACATAGGATGGACTCGTGCCTTAGCGACTTTAAAACTTGAAAGATAATATTTGTATTTATCTGATTTCTAATAAAACAATGAGTTCAATAATTCAATAAAACGAAATTCTTTAATCCATGGTTGTGAAACAATGATTCTGTTACGACACTCCCTGACGTTTCCGCCACGATTTGTTGTTTTACGTGGTCGGGGTGTGACACCGGTACCATTTGCTTATCCCTATGTGGTTTTACTATTCATGTGTTTCTGTTTTTAGTAATAGGTAATAAAATATGGATGAGCTTGGTACCGGTAATGACACCGAAAGTACTGATCCCAAAAATCATCGAAATTAGGTACCGGCACAGAAAATGCTCGGTACTATACAGTATGGTATTTAAAGGTAAAAATAAGTAAATATGGGTATGGTGCTAGATCGGTGTCGAACCGAAAGTAATGATTCTGAACACGCCAAAAGGTGGGTACCAAATTGGTAACGAAAATGATTTGGTATAGTAGATTTGGTATCGATACGATACCGGTTTGATTACAGGATTTGATACCATTTGCTCAACAATAATTTAAATATCCAAGTTAATTTTACATGTTACACTTCAATTATTACAAAAAAAGACAAAAAAGATAACAAAAGAAGTTGTGTATATAAAACCTCATTCAAACGAAATACAATTTACTTACTACGTGTATGAAAAACAATCTAAACGGTATACTTGTGTTGCTACGTGGCATGAGCTCAAAGGTGATGTTAAGAATGAGCTCGGTACCGAAAACCCCCAAAATTGGGTACCGGTACCGAATATACCTGGTACGGCACCGGTACGGTACCAGTATTTGAGAGTAAAAACCGGTACCGAAAATGTTAAAAGTCGGTACCGAATCGGTACCAAGAATGTCAAAAGTCGGTACCGGATTGGTACCGAAAATGTACCTGGTTTGATAAATTTGATACTGGTACCGGTACCATTTGCTTATCCATGCATAGGGTTACTGTTCATTTGCTTGTAAATTTAATATATAGGTAAATTTACATGTTACAATTCAATTATTACAGAAAAAGACAAAAAATAAAACAAAAGAAGTTGCGTATATAAAACCTCATTCAAACGAAATACAATTTACTTATCACGTGCATGAAAAACAATCTAAACGGTATACTTGCGTTGCTACGTGGCATGAGCTCAAAGGTGATGTTAAGGATGAGCTCGGTACCGAAAACCCCAAAAATTAGGTACCGGTACCGAATATACCTGGTACGGAACCGGTACGTTACCAGCATTTGAGAGTAAAAATCGGTACCGAAAATGTTAAAAGTCGGTACCGAATCGGTACCGAGAATGTCAAAAGTAGGTACCGGATTGATACCGAAAATGTATCTGGTTTGATAAATCTGATACCGGTACCGATACCATTTGCTTATCCACGCATAGGGTTACTGTTCATTTTCTTGTAAATTTAATTTAATATATATAGGTAAATTCCTAAGAAAAAAAATAATAAACTTTCACGTTGACTTTTTCTTTTTCGATTTATTGTCAACTTCAATGTTCCGGTGCAAACCAATTCAAGTCAAGCTACTTGCTTTTCTTCTTGTTTAGTTGCAAAATGGGAACAAAAACAATCGAACATCAGCAAATAAATCGTGACTTCCTTGGTTCCCGGAATTGATAAACACGGATGCGACGGCGTCTCGAAGCTGGTAGACGGTGATACCCAAACCAACATAATATTATGGCTAACTCCCACAATATTATTAGATCAAGAAAACTACACAAAAACTTGATTACCAATTCCTACCCAATACGCGGTATATAGCTAACGTAACCCGTTAGACTATAACTAGGATTGTTCATATAACTATCCTAAACATATTCAAAATTAACTCGTTTAGGATGCAAGATAATTATCTAATCAATTAACTAAGATATGATCATTACAACTAATTATTAAATCATAATCACATTACTAAAAGTACTCATATGCGTCTAATTCTTTACCTACTGTCATCACTACTTAGACTACCAGTTGTGGTCCAGGTGAGCATCAGGATTCATCTTGTAATATTGTTCCACCTGTTGCTGATTGTACGCTGACTGGGCACTGTTTAAAGCCACTGCTAAAGCCTCATGACCTGTTATGGTCCAGGTGAGCAGTGGCTTCAACGAGTTTTTTATTATTATTATTATTATTATTGTATGTTTATTCTTTCTAAATTTGTAAACTAATATTAATAGAAAACTAATTTATAAAACATCACATTAAAATTAAACAGACTACAAGTAACAAATAATACAAGTCTAGTACAAGATTATCGGGTCGTCTAGCCCACAAATGCTCGACCAACTCATGTCGAAGGTTTCCGTGTGTCTCACGGTTCTTATTATTGCTTATGATTTGGAGTTTTTGAACATCAGTGATTGTCGATTCACCCTGTGGAACATCTCCTTGGTAGTTTTGACAAACAACCGTACATTTGTCCTCCAGAATCATGTTATGTAGAATTAGAGAAGTGTAGGCGACGTTTGTTATTTTTTCTCGTGTCATAAACCATCTTGGGTTGGCAATCAAATGAAATCTTTTGTTTAAAACTCTAAACGCTCTTTCAATAGCCTTTATTACTGATTCTTGCTTCTATGTAAAGTACCTTCGTGTGTTATCAATTGTAGACGAAAAAGCTTGAACAAGTGTAGACCACTCGTTGTAAACACCGTTAACCAGGTAGTAGTCGTACTTAAAAGGGTTCCCCGTTTACATAAAACGATTGTGCTGGCTCAACCCTGTCGATAATGTCATCGAACATTGGGGATTGATCGATAAGATTTAAGTCGTTATTTGACCCAGGAACTCCAAAAACGCATGCCAAATCCAAAGATCATGTGAGGCCACCGCTTCAAGTATAATTGTGGGGTCGTTGTGATCACCTTGGGGGAACTGACCTCGCCAAGCCGTAGGACACATAGCCCATTCAACATGCAAACAGTCTAGGCTACCGAGCATTCCGGGAGAACCAGGTTTTCACCGTGAACCTCATATATGCATTGGATATCTTACAACGTTGGTTTTCACAAATATTGTCGTGAGTAAATGGATATGATCCCTACGTCAACGTACATAATTTAAACATGTGTTGTCAAATTTAAACTAACAATTTTCAATATTATAATTTAAGATATAAAGTAAAGATGTATAAAGTAAAGAGGTATATACCTTGAAAAAAAATGTAGTGAATCGTGTGCAATTTTCTCGGACATTTCTAGATATTCGTCCATTGCGCCTGACGATGACGAAAGCCCATACGCTAGTTGCCATAGAGCGGCGGTACATTTTTGTATAGAGGTGAACCCGAGTCTACCTCTCGCATCTACCCTTTGTTGGAAAAAAAAAAAGATATCGCTCTGACAAACCATTCGCTAAACGCATAAAAAATTGTCTACTCATTCGAAAACGTCGGCTAAAATGTTCTTCATCGTAAACGGGATCAGGGCTAAAATAGTGAAGTATCAATGTTTGGTGAGCTCCCTCTCGATCACGATCAAGTGGTGGTTGTCTCGTTAGCCCCCGTCGCCTTTGAGACTGCTCAACCAAATAGTTAACCTTTACTCTACTCGCTTCCATAATGAGATCGTCTTCTTCGGAAGAATCAGACGAGGAAAATGCATTCCATTCCATTCCATTTTTTATTAGATTAATAGAGATTTTTTTTAAATATAAGAAATATGAGAGCAGGAGATGTTTTTTCAAAAGAATAATGGGAGAATTGAGAGTTTTAAAGGGTTTTTTTTGTAGGTTTTAAAAAAAAAAAATTTAAATTCAAGATTTCTAATATCATTCCACACGAAAAAGGGCAATTACAAAGCAATGGCAGGTAGTCGGGCAACAAGTTGCGTCGCCACCCCCTTTTAAATAGAAAAACCAATTCTACAAAATAATATTTGATTCTTTTTTTACCTTCTAATGGATACGTTTAGCCCCCAACACACAATGGTCAAACATGGCACCCGCTACCATGCTCGAGCTGGCCCTCGTGGCACCGTGTTGCGATGTTCGCGATTGAACGAACGCCTACATGGCTCGCGGCTGCTTGCTCGCGTGACCACAATGGCCAGTGTTATTAACAATGTCATATTCTTCTTTTTGGTTTTCTAGCTAAATTAAAAGAAAATACAATCATTCAAGAGTGAGAAACTCAATTTTTTTTTAACGGCAAATTTGAATCACTGACAGACCACTGGAGTATCGTCGTGCCACCAGCGGAACCACCCGATCATATCCATCTCCACTAGGCATAATGTCTATACACCAATTCAGGAGGAAACCCAATAAATATGGGAAAAACCCCCTTGTGGGAATCGAACCCAAAACCTATTGGTCTCAGAGTCTTATCTCAATTTCAAGATTACACTAGGCTATAAAGCTGAGAAACTCAATTACCCAAAACAATCACGACAAGTATCCACAACTATATAAAGTATGTCTTTGTGTCATATATTTAATCATTTATCTGACACCAAATTAAAGCGGTTCATACATAGCTACTGTGTAGTTGGTTGGTCAATTTATTACTCCAACTTAGTAATTTCTGTAGGGTCTACATATTCACACACCCAACTCCCTATTTTCATACCCTTCAAAACGCCTCGTATAGACCTATACGAGACGTATTACCTTTTTCAATTTCCAAGAGAATCTCTGATTATGTCATATTTTGTCTTATTTGCCTCGTATATGCCTCGTATAGGCCTATACTGGGCGTCTAGGCGTAAAAAGACCATTTAACCCCTGATTTAGGCCTATACTGGGGGTAAATTGGTCTTTTTTGCCTCTCATATATGCCTAGTATAGGTCTATATGAGGCGTATGTATATAATTCAAATTACCATTTTACCTCTCGTATAGGCCCAGTATAGCCCTATACTGGGCGTCTATTTTTATTTTTTTTGTTTTCTCTTTTTAATTTAAAAAGAGAAAACAAAAAAAATAAAAATAGACCCCAGTATAGGGCTATACTGGGCGTATACTGGTGTCCAAAAGACCATTATAGCCCTGTTTTGCCCCCAGTATATGCCTAATTCAGGGGTATAATGGTCTTTTGGTCTACATAGACGCCCAGTATAGCCCTATCCATGGGGAAAAAAGTGCTTTCGTTGTTGTGGAATAAGAAGCCTTCTTGCTTTTATTTTGTTCGAAGCGCCCTTTTGGCCTGGCCCGGTCAATACCCAGCCGGGCCTTTTTTTGTTCCAAAAAATTCCCTTTCTTTTTTATTTATAGGCAACATACTCTAAATAGCCAATTTTGTATCTTTGTAACAATTTCCGTTCTGGGGTTTACATATACTTATCATTTTTGTTATAATGGAAATTGAGAAGGATTTTTGATTCAAAAGAATCAATTAAGTATGTATCAATTTGTATTTTCTTATGTCATTAGGCAAACCAAATTTTAGATTCAAATCCAATAATCATTCACGAATTCTCAGTCAACGAATAGTTAATGGTTCCCATTTGTCATCAATTTTGGTTTTTTTGAGTGAAAATATACATTTTCTTTTTCAATATAAAAGTGAGGGGAAGCTTTTTGGCATTGTGTGTTTTGAGATACTATATAATCAATCGAATGGGTAGATCAAAGACAATCAAAAGGGGAAAAATGGTTTCTTTTCTAATTTTTCTAAATTAAAAAAAGGATTAAAAACAGGATGCAAGTACAAAAACTAAAATTTAGTAATACAACCCAAAAAGGGAAATTTTGATCCTATTGTGTATCGTTTTGGCGGCATGGCCGAGTGGTAAGGCGGGGGACTGCAAATCCTTTTTCCCCAGTTCAAATTCGGGTGCCGCCTCATCAACAAACGAATCGAAATCTCTTATTCTGTTCTGCTGATATAACTCAACCAAATTTTATCTAGCAGAACAGAATAAGGGGACTATTAATACTTGATTGATTCTAAACATCCGTTCTGGATATTTTGTAAATCAATTTTTGAATCGAAAATGAAAAGAAAGATTGTCATGGTCGAAGCAAGACTTCCCGATTCCTTTCTACTACTAATGTAATGTCTACTGATTGGGTTTGGATAGCCGGCAGATAATTTAACTACTGGTTGGGGGAAGTTCTTTCTATACTATAATCTACATATATAGACTCGCGAGAATCTCTGAGTGTTTAGGCATTCAATCACTATTAGATTGAGATGGATAATTTCCTTTTTTATAGAAAATAAAAAGTGAAAAAAAAAATTTTAACCCCTCGTCAAAAGTATAATATACTATCTCTCAACTCCTTCAGAGAGACAATCGGGAAAGGGTACGTATTAGATCAAATAGGAAAATTTTGTAATAGATAGCAATTGATCTATTTTTACTTTGAAGGGCAATAAAAAATGAATGGACCCTCTTATTTATTTTATTACTAGATGTTCCATTAGTAACATTCCTTTGTAATGTTATTTTTTATTTTACTTGTGTTTAGTCTTTCCCGATTAGAAATAATATAGGAATTTTTGAAATGGATTTATTTGATTGGTTCATCAATAGCGTTCGGCCAGAATCCCTTTTTGACTCTGGACCATTAATTCTACTATTATTAGTGAGCAATAATGGAATAATTCTATCATAGAGATAAGGGACATAATTCACATGGATATAGTAAGTCTCGCTTGGGCTGCTTTAATGGTAGTCTTTACATTTTCCCTTTCACTCGTAGTATGGGGAAGAAGTGGACTTTAGAAGCACTCCTAATTTAGTTGAGGAATGAAACGGTATCAATTGTTTTATAGATCGTTCTGCAACGCATTTTTGATTTGAAAATTATTTCAATTCAAATCAAAATATCTTCATTTTCAAATTCCATTGGATTCTAGTGGAGAAATATATTCTATAACAGTAAAACAATTATTTCAGATTCATCGGAATAAATAGATGTATCAAACGAACTAGAATTGGGTCCTACGTCAATTACATATATGGATTAATAATTACATCTATTGAAGATAGAAGCTAATATTGAAGATAGAAGCTAATATAGTATACCAACTTTATTAGAAACAATTTTATACACTATTATAACACTAATAGAGAGTATGGTAAGTAAGAAATTTATTTCTTACTTACCAAACTCTCGGATCTCATAGAAGACCGCCGATGATAGCCCGTTGATTTCATTTAAGACGTAAAAATAGAATACTTTTCATTTGATTTCTTCAACTATTGATAAGAATTCAGAAGTCAAGTTTCATTTAAAGTAATTAATCATTTTGACTGACTGTTTTTACGTAAATTATAAGTAGAAAAGCAGTAGGAACTAAAATGAACAGTGCAGTAGCAATAAATGCAAGAATATTTACTTCCATAATCTCATCGTTTTTTTATTTCACAATAACTCGGGATTTAATCCCATAGAGATGATAAATCTTTCACCTGTCAATTCAATGAATGCATTACCTATCGATGATCTTGAATCGGATCAATATCATGAATAACAATATCTGAGCTATTAAATTAATTCGTCGTCGAGAATTGAATAGTATAACATACGAACATCTTTTATCCATACCAAATCCAATCTTGGATTCCCGGACCAACCAAAAGTTGCTTTACTTTCTGTATCCTTCTTTTCTGTTCTTTCTTTTCTATAACCTACCTTAGGTCTTCCTTATAGAACCATCAAACGAAACGAAATCTAACCGCCCGTCCGAACTACAAAACCCCAACAAACAATACAAACGAAGTGGAAAAAGAGAGGAATTAGGTTCTAAATTTTAATTATCTAAATTTCTTTGGAAGACAAGGAAGTATGAGAAAGATGAGTCGCAGGAGAAAAGATGGAATATTCTATCAACTTCACTATTTTAGTTATTTTCATTTTAGTTTAGGGTTTGTTCTTTCTTCGACAGAATCCTGAAAAAAAGAAGGGAAACCCCTTCGGAATTCAATTATGCTCTCTGTCCCTTCTTTCACAGATTTCACAGAAAATGGAGAGGCGAATTGATGTACTTATTGGATCCGTCGGGACTGACGGGGCTCGAACCCGCAACGTCCGCCTTGACAGGGCGGTGCTCTTGCCTATTGAACTACAATCCCAGGGAAATAAGAAGAGATCTAGCAGAAATTTTGGATTCCTTTTTATTCTCTCGTATCAGGTATTTATTAAGAACAAGAGTGTTCTACCATCTGATAGTAGATTGACAAATTGTTGGGCCGAGCTGGATTTGAACCAGCGTAGACATATTGTCAACGAATTTACAGTCCGTCCCCATTAACCACTCGGGCATCGACCCAACGCCTAATTTATTTTAGACGTTCCACAATATTGTCCCCAGGCAGATTTGATAAATACATATCACTTGATCTAAAATACAAAGTCCCACTGAGTAGACTATTAGGTAGACTATTAGAAGGACTTGACAAATATAGATCACTTGATAGAAA
>JARYGA010060493.1:0-60000 GCA_030545235.1 Helianthus tuberosus | reverse complement strand
TAATAAATGCAAAGAGGAAGCATCTTTGATCCAATAGCGAAGAGCCTGAACCAAGATTTCCAGATGAGCTGGGTAAGGTATTAGTATATCTAATACATAATTTAAATGTGAAAAGTTGTCCTCTAAAAAAGAAAATATGGAATGAATTGATCGTAAATTATCGGATTTAACTACCCCTTTCCTTTCTAGGGAAGATATTAATCGCAGAGACAATGGAATTTCCATAATGGTTGAAGAAACCTCTGACATTACTTGCGAATAAAAATTCTTGTTGTGCCCCAAAAATGCAGTCTGTTCAGAATCATTAACAGAAAGAATCAAATGATTCTGTTGATACATTCGAATGATTAAACGTTTCACAATTAGTAAACTGGATTTATTGTCATAACCTGCATTTTCCAACAAAATCGATCCATTTAAACCATGATCATGAGCAAGTACATAAATATACTCCTGAAAGATAAGTGGATATAAGAAGTAGTGAGATCTATCTAGCCTTTGGAATTTCTCCATTTGAAAGTCTATTTAAATGAAAGGTAGAGGATTTTGGGGGTTCTAAATGATACATAGTGCGATACAGTCAAAACAAGGTATTATAGTTAAACCGAATAGATACCTCGGCTACAGATAAACTTATAAACAGATTCTCTATCCTCTCTTTTTCCCTTTAAAATTAAGTATTTATGTTCGTTTTCATTATAGGATAGCAAGATGATTAGAAACCCTTTACTTTTTTCAACCCAATCGCCCTATACTGGGCGTCTATTTTTTTTTTTTTTTTTTCTCTTTTTAAATATCAATAACACTAATATTAACTATAAAAAACTCATATTAATATCAATAACACTAATATTAATTATAAAAAACTCATATTAATTATAATAACACTAATATTAATTATACAATGCCTATACGAGAGCTATACGAGACTTATACTATATTATACGATACGATACAACACGATAGGCCTATACAAGACCTATACGAGACATATACTACACTATACGATACGATGCGATGCAACACGATACTATAGGATACGATACTATATTCATAGGCCCATACAATGCCTATACGAGACCTATACGAGACTTATACTACACTATACTATACGATACGATACAATACGATACGAGACTATATGATAAGATACAACACTCGTATAGGCATGTAGGTGTAGTATAGGTCTCGTATAGGACTATAGGTGTGGTTTAGGTCCCGTATAGGCCTATAGGCGTATACAAGACCTATATGGGGCCTATACGAGACTTATACTATACACTGTACGATACCATACTATACGATACAATACGATACAATACGATACTATCGTATCATATAGTGTAGTATAGGTCCCTTATAGGTCTTGTATAGGCCTATCGACGTACACGGGTGTTGTATCTTATCATATAGTCTCGTATCGTATTGTATCGTATCGTATAGTATAGTGTATTATAAGTCTCGTATAGGCATTGTATGGGCCTATGGATGTAGTATCGTATCCTATAGTATCATGTTGTATCGCATCGTATCGTATAGTGTAGTATAAGTCTCGTATAGGTCTTGTATAGGCCTATCGTGTTATATCGTATCGTATAGTATAAGTCTCGTATAGGCATCGTATAATTAATATTAGTGTTATTATAAATAATATGAGTTTTTTATAATTAATATTAGTGTTATTGATATTAATATGAGTTTTTTATAGTTAATATTAGTGTTATTGATATTTAAAAAGAGAAAAAAAATAGACGCCCAGTATAGGGCTATACTGGGCGTCTATGTGGACCAAAAGACCATTATACCCCTGAATTAGGCCTTTACTGGGGCAAAACAGGGTTATAATGGTCTTTTGGACCCCTCGTATAGGCCCAGTATAGGGCTATACTTGGGCTATACGAGGGGTCCAAAAGACCATTATAGCCCTGTTTTGCCCCCAGTATAGGCCTAATTCAGGGCTATAATGGTCTTTTGGACACCAGTATACGCCCAGTATAGCCCTATACTGGGCGTCTATTTTTTTTTTGTTTTCTCTTTTTAAATATTTAAAAAGAGAAAACAAAAAAAATAAAAATAGACGCCTAGTATAGGGCTATACTGGGCCTATACGAGGGGTCCAAAAGACCATTATAACCCTGTTTTGCCCCCAGTATAGGCCTAATTCAGGGGTATAATGGTCTTTTGGTCCACATAGACGCACAGTATAGCCCTATACTGGGCGTCTATTTTTTTCTTTTTAAATATCAATAACACTAATATTAACTATAAAAAACTCACATTAATATCACTAATATTAATTATAAAAAACTCATATTAATTATAATAACACTAATATTAGTTATACGATGCCTATACGAGACTTATACTATACGATACGATACAACACGATAGGCTTATACAAGACCTATACGAGACTTATACTACACTATACTATACGATACGATGCGATACAACATGATACTATAGGATACGATACTACATCCATAGGCCCATACAATGCCTATACGAGACCTATACGAGATTTATACTACACTATATGATACGATAGTATCATATTGTATCGTATAGTATGGTATCGTATTGTATCGTATAGTGTATAGTATAAGTCTCGTATAGGTCCCATATAGGTCTATACGAGACTTATACTACACTATACGATACAATACAATACGATACGATACTATAGGATATGATACAACGCCCGTATACGTCGATAGGCCTATACAAGACCTATAAGGGACCTATACGAGACCTATACTACACTATATGTTAAAAACAATGTAATATTTCTACGATTGAATATTTTTAAAGGCCGATCTTGAAAACGGTAAAATATTTTTATAAAAATAAAACTTTTCTTAAAAAACAACTCAAATTACCCCCACCAAAACACCAATTTTTTACTCAAAAAAACATCACCCTCCAAAAACAATCAAATTACCCTACCAAAACATTCATTTTTCAACTCAAAAAAACACCAACGAGGGGTCCTAATATTAATTATTTAAAATAAAAAAACTTGTTTTTGTATAAAAGTTTGCTAAAACGATTAATATTGTATAAAATGTTTGTTAAAAAAACCCTTATATACGCCCAGTATAGGCCTATACGAGGCATATAAGGGGCAAAGGGTCATATATGAGACCTATACGAGGGGCCCTATACGCCCAGTATAGGCCTATACGAGGCATATTGAAGCAGTCAAACCAGAAGTGACATGAGTCAGACACTGACTTTGATGTAACCCTATACGCCTTGTATAGGCCTATACGAGGCATATACGAGGCAAAGGGTGTCTAAATAGGCAGATAGGGTGTGTGAATAGGTTGAGCCTTTCTGTATCTTTTCCTTTTCTACTTTAGATTTCCAAACACAAACATCATATTCAGGTTGTAGTACAACTAATCGGGTCAAGTCATTTAACCCATTTAAAATAATAGAGGAAACTGCCATTTTGGTTTATGAGGTTTTGTCACTTTTAACACTTTAGTCTAAAACGTAAACCTTTTGCATCTGAATCCCTGTGGTTTCAGTTTTATTGCCATTTTGGTCCAAAAGTGAAATTAGGTCATATTTGTCTTATAAAATCTTGCTATTTTGTCCTTTTTCTCAGGGGAAAAATGGTCATTTTAAGCATTTATATATATAAATAAAATAAAAAAACCTCAAAACTCTACACTTTCTCTCTCTCTCTCTAAACACCCATCTGTCTCTCTCTTCTCTCTCTCTCTAACACCACCGCCACCATGAACTCCACTGCCACCTCCCCCTCTTCTCACCACCGCCACCACTACCTCCTCACCACAGCCGCCACCACCATCTCATCTTCTTCCCTTCTCCCTCTCTCTCTCTTTCTCAAATCCACCACCACCTGCAACTTAAACCCATCACTGAACATTCCAAAGATCTGAACACACTTAAATAGATTCTCGACGTTCTGCAACTTAAAGGTCTTATAAAACAGATAGAAATCAGAGAAGAGATGCGATAGAGAGACATAGTAGTCTCAGGTGGCAGAGACGGTGGTTAGACCGTCGGAATGGGTGAGAACCCGGTGCCGTGTACAACCATTTATGTTTGTGTCTTCTTTCTCTGCCACCTAAACCACAATTGTTATGTAAGGATAACCCTTTTAAAGCTTGTTGTTCTACACTTACCGGAACAGAATTCCTGTTAGGCGCATTTTCGTCGTACTCACAAATCATTTTACTTTCGTCTTCGATGATCATGTTATGCAACAAGATACAAGTATACATACAGTATCACAACTTCTGTGGTGTAAAAACACATGCTGGATGTTCAAGGATATGCAATTTTTTTTATGTAGAACCCCAAAACACCGTTCAATGTCTTTTTTCGCCGCCTTTTGAAACTTGGCAAATTTCTTTCTTTTATCGTCTGTCGAGTGCGGAAAAGTTTTAACGATTGTAGAGTACATTGGTATATTCCATCCGCAAGATACTAATCGCGCCTATATTCCACCCCTAAAACCGTAAAACTAGTGTTTGGACCGGTTCCTGTTATGACATCGTTAAAGATCTCTGATTGGTAGATGACGTTAAGGTCGTTAAACGAACCAGGAACACCTAAAAAGCATGTCAAATCCACAGATATTGTGACGCAACATCCTATAGTATTATAGTTGTATGACCATGATCGTCTCGAGTAAATTGACCTTGCCACGTAGTAGGGCAGTTCTGCCCAGGCCAGTGCATGCAATCAATGATTCTGAGCATTCTTGGAAAACACTACTAGAAAATCTGAAATTTCTTACACCAGTTTTCGTAGGAAATGCGTTACAAAACAGGCTTTCCCACACATTTGTGACAAATACATGATGTAGGAAAATGCCTCGTAGGAAACCTGTTTCCAACGCATTTCCTACGCAATTTCCTACCCATTTCCTACAAAATCGCCGTGTCACAAACTGCTACAGATCTCCTACAACAATTCATAGTTATTTTTAATATATTATTTATGATAAATATTAATTATTATATTTTCGGAATTTTTTTAGCTACACATTTCCGACAAAAAAAAAATTAAAAAATTTCATTCAGCATTATTCGTGACAAATTTCTGACAGAAAAATAAAAATAGTTGTTACAAATTTCCGACAAAAGCATTATTCGTGACAAATTTCCGACATAAAATTTTTTAGAAACTACAGGGACTACTTTTGTAAAAACTGAAACTTCAGGGACCAAAGTGTAAATATTTCAAAAATCTGTCAAAAAGGGGGTTCTTCCTTAAAGAACCGGCCCTTTGAAAGGATCGAACTCCTGACCTATCGTTTAGAACCGCAACGCCTTAACCAGTTTATCCTCCTACTAGGAGCTGTTAGAATATGAAACTTAATTCCTTTTATACACTAACTAGATTTAAACTATTTGTCGGAAATGTGTCACAAGTTGTTACACAATTCTGACGGAACGATTAAATCAACTAAAAAATAAACTGTTTGTCGGAAATGTGTCACAAGTTGTGACACAATTCTGACGGAACGATTAAATCAGCTAAAAAATAAATATTTTGTCACAAATGTGTAGGAAATATAATAATTTTTAATTATTATACAAATTTTACTATTATATATAAATATAGAAGTGTATATCCTTGTATTTATTTTTAATAAAATTAAGTAATATGACTTAGTTGTCGGAAATGTGTCACAGGTTGTGACACAATTCTGACGAAACGATAAAATCAACTAAAAAATAAACTGTTTGTCGGAAATGTGTCACAAGTTGTGACACAATTCTGACGGAACGATTAAATCAGCTAAAAAATAAATATTTTGTCACAAATGTGTAGGAAATATAATAATTTTTAATTATTATACTAATTTTACTATTATATATAAATATAGAAGTGTATATCCTTGTATTTATTTTTAAAAAAATTAAGTAATATGACTTAGTTGTCGGAAATGTGTCGCAACTTGTGACGCAGTTCCGACGGAATGTTTAATTAAACTAAAGAATAAATATTTTGTCACAAACTTGTAGGAAATGATTTAATAATCAACCTTTTGTAGATTATTTCTTACAGATCTGTGACGCAACTATCAATTAATTAGGGTTTTTTTATTTTCTGTCATTGTTGCGTCAAAAATTTGACATAGAATTTTGGAAAAAAAATCGTAGGAAATTTGTCACAAATGTGTTTGAATCTGTGACAAAAATAATTGTGTAGGAAATTTCCGTAGGAAATTATGCACTTTTCTAGTAGTGAAACCATGCCTTTCTACGTGCGCTTGATATAATTTTTGGACGTCATTTGCATTTGGTTTCCGCAGATATTTTGTGAGAATTGGCACTTTTTGAGTAATTTCCGTACAATGTGAACAATGTTTTATATTATATGGTTGTGTATTTTGAATGTCTGATGTGCATGCTTTCATGGCATACATTTAAAGAATTCACAAAAACATTTCATGATGCATGATACTTATTTTTTATTGGTCGCGACTTGAAACAGTTTAGACAGTGCGCAGAACTAACTAGCACACTTTTCAGATAAACTAGTAGTGCTGACAGGAGTTCAGTACTCAGACAAACAACATGTTTAGGACACAGATTGAGTCCCAGAACCAAGGTTATACTAAACCTCATGTGAGAAAGTAAGGGATTATGTTACTGCTTTCCGAGAGACAAACGAACACTAAAAACTGCCCGAAACTAGCTAAAACTAGCCAAAACAGCATAATTCAGCAAAATTCAGCATTTTATAGCTTATGTAATAATCAGAAATAACGCCAGAATGCTCAGAATAACTTAAAAATTGGCAGAAAGATTATCACGACATAATAACATATTACGCCAAACAAGTTACCAATGTTGATCCTTTAAGCGATCAATAACTAAACAAGCACCCGATTACAAACTTAGCGCAAACATACAAACTAGTTAACATTTTCTAGCAATGTTAAGCTAGTAGAATTCATCATACACCATAAATTACATCAAGAACATCTAAACACCTAATAATCCTAACTAACCATACATATCACCATTCTTTTAACACTTAACAAATTTTAACCAAAACAATACCCCCCCCCCCCCCATTGTAATCGTCCCCTAAGGGACCCACCCCCTTAATTATGTTGACTAAACAACATTGTAGTCAAAGATGCTTATGGAAATCCTATGGTTAATTAGTTGGAGGGAAGGTATTAACCACTATGTTAAAAATCTTATCTACCTCAAGACCCCCTCATTTGCAACATAACACAAAATCAAACTCACTCTCCTTCTCCCTCTCTTGCTCTCGGCCGAAGGTACCCCCCCCCCCCATCATCATCTTCCACTAATTTCAAGCAATTCCAAGTGCATCACAAGGTGTCTCAAGGTGAACTAAGAAAGTGTCAAGCACAAGGAACTCAAGGACTACCCATTGGAGCTATTATCCACTATCTTTGTGACATTTTCTTCATCTTCATCATCTTGATTCTACCCTAGCCTTGTGCTAGTAGTGAGTTCCTTGTGAACCCATTTTTCATCTTGTTTTAGTAGATATAACTTATGTGTAACTAAAAACATAAAGGATCTTGCAAAACAAAAAAGATGAACACATGAACCAAACTAAATATCATAAGAAAACAACTTGTTTATGTTATGTTATGTTATGAAGTTGTTAGTTGATTGTTTGTGTGTATGATGATAAACACCACATAAGAACTTGTTAGATGATGATTAAACACATGATCTAACAACTATGAGTAAGGATCTTGAAAGATCTATGTTGAACATGTATTATGTGAAGGATGAACTTGAAAAATAATCATGTTTAAGTGTAGGATTTGATTCCTACAAAGTATAATTCTTGAAAAATGAAAGATTTGAAAGTTTAAAGTTTCAAAGAATAGGGTTTACTACATGATAAACATGGTTTTGATTCTTGAAAATAAATGAACTAGTTACACATGTATGAATGAACTTGTTGAAATGTTTAGAACATGAAAAGTTGAAGAAAATGAACTTTTGTAAAAATGGATGACAAGTTGTAAAGTAAGAATTTTTGCAAGAAGGCTTATATTAAGGAATAAACCATGTTTTTAAGGTTAAAAGAACTTTTTAAACACATGGTTAAAAGACTACAAATTTTTACAAACTTTCAAGTTCATCACCTCATGAAAAATGCATTCTTATGCATATGTTAGGTTGTAAAATTGTTGTGGGGAAATTGTTGATGATTTTGAAACGAAAATGATATGCTTGAAAACATGGAAACCTCCATTTTACAAAGGAAACTATGGCGAAATTTTTATAAAATTTAAACACTTAGAAAATATATTTTTAACAAGTTCTTACAAATAATCTTGATTAAGTGGTTTTAAATATAAAAATTTCCATAATTTTTGGTATGAAAATACAAATAATGGAGGTTGGTTTTCAAAAAAAAAATGGTTATAAATATATATTTAGGAAAATATATATTTAGAGATCACATAAACTATGTGCTATGTGTATATTATTTGTATTAGTTATATTAAATTTAGGGACTTGAAATAATATACCACACAAATACCAAAAATTGTAATTAAAGAATTACAAGAATATAAATATATATCTTGGACACAATTAATGGACTTTTTGGACAAATGGACTTATTGGACAAGTTATATAAATATTCCGGAATTAAAATTGTATTATAACAAAACTTGGTAAACGGTATTTTCCAAACCGAACAAATGACAAAGTATGTATTTTTACAAGAAGCATAAAAATATACCATATTTTGTCAAACATAGAAATATATTATTTTTGAAGTATATGAGAATATTTACTTTTCACAAACAACTTAAAAATATATTATTTTGATGGAAACTAAAAATATGTATTTTTCTAGTCTTGATCTTAAAAATAAATTATTTTTAAGATATATGTGAACACTTATATTTACCAAGTCTAAAATATAGATATTTTCTATAAACATATCTTAAAATATATATATTTTAAGAATGCAAGAATTATGGTTATAATTGTGCAAAAACAATATTTCGGAAAAATAAAATATATATTGTATGAAATACTTAATAAATACAAGAAAATACGTATTGCTATACGTACAAATACATGCCAACATACACTACCAACACTTGGTAAATATACCCTTATACAAGTATTGTACATAAATATGAGAATACAAAGTAAAATACTCAACATACTCATAATACAAGTATACCTATACTTAGGAATACTTACAAGTGTATAATACTTATCAAACGGTATTTTTAGTTGTGAAAACTACAAACACACGTATATGGAAACAATATATATATATATATATATATATATATATATATATATATATATATATATATATATATATATATATATATATCAAACAAGTTAAAAATATATTATTTTTAACGAAACTCTTGTAAGCATAAATTATATGCATGCAATGCAAATAATATATGTTCAAATATAATATTTTAACTAATATATTGAACTTTAGATTTTATATAATTATGAGAAATTATATAAAGACATCATACACTGGAAGTGCAACTCAAAACGAAAACAATCTCAAAACAAGTCTTAATAAGTGTTAAGACTAAGAACCGTTACAAGACCGAAGTGTCTAACAAAACCTAGCACGTTTGTAGGTTGCAAAACGAACCAAGGAAACCGAATTTGAGTACGCACTTTACACGGACGCAAAACTGTGAGTTCATGTCCCCCTTTTCTTTTAACGTTTTCGGTTTACAACTTTCGGGGGGAAATACATTTCAACTAGGGTATGATTAAGCTATGGAATGAGCACTTAGATCATGTGAGCATAGGCTGTAACTGAGGCACCATTAATCCTTTTAAGGACCACGGAACAAAGGTTAGATCTAATGGGTACGGGCGAGCCCCACTCACGGTCCTTGTGTGGCCACTTAGAGTGCTGTTGTGTCCCAGTCAAGGTTAATCGACACTAAAAATCTTCTATTCGGGTTGAGTGCTTCCTATGTCATCACATATATTAATGTCCTTGCAAAACATTAATGATCAACATGTTCATAGACACTTTACATACCTACTTACAACACTGAACTTTCAAATGTTTTTGAGATTCATTTGATGCGCATACACATAAAACACATGAACTCGCTCAACTTTTGTTGATGTTTTCAACTTACATGTATTTCAGGGAAATAGATGGATCTTGGTGCCAACGTTACTTTCAAGCTGTTGAGTTTCAAGTCTCGATGTCATCCACTTTTGGAGGGTTTGATTCATATATCTCATCCTTGATGAGATATAGGATGCAAAACCTCATGAATCTAAACTTTTGTTATCAAGTCCTTTTATGGAACTTTAAAACTTATGTTGGTTTGTAACTTAACTAACTACTTGTGTTGGTTTGAAACTTGAACAACTTATGGTTTGTAATATTTTCAAACTTATGAATGGATGGACATTGCTTGTTTTAAATCATGTAGTTGTTTATTATGATCGAATGCAATGAAAATTGATAAAGTCACACCACACGCTTCCGCAAAAAGACAGGGTGTGACATATTTCTTGCTATATAGCTTCACTAGCCATTCGCAAAAAATCATGTAGTTGTTTATTATGATCGAATACAATGAAAACTGATAAAGTCACACCACACGCTTCCGCAAAAAGACAGGGTGTGACATATTTCTTGCTATATAGCTTCACTAGCCATTCGCAAAACTTGTACAAACATTATCGTGCAGTTCTTTCGAACATTAAATACTCGTTCAACGAATCGGGTGTCGTCCTGTATTCCAGCTGGCGAATGGCCGTTGTGCATTTTTGTAAAGTGGTGAATCCCCGTTGGCCCCTAGCGCCATATCGAAGTGTGAAAAACAGATCAGATCGCGCCAAGTCGTCTGCTATACATAAGAATAGTCGACGACTCATTCGGAACCGACGTCTAAACATCGCGGTCGTGTACATAGGTTCGTCGGCAAAATAATCGGCCACTAATATATCTTGGGCACATAAATTATTAACACCGAAAAATAAATTAAATAAACTATTAACACGAAAAAATAAATATAACTAAATTATTAACATTGGAAAAAATATAACTAAATTATTAACATCGAAAAAATACAACTAAATTATTAACAACGAAAAAAAATATAACCTTCTCGGTCTCGGTTTGTAGCGGATTGCCTAGTTCGCGGTTGTGACATCGTTTCTTCACTCTCACACGAAGATGACGAACACCACAATGATGAAGAGGACATGCTTAAAACTTTATAAAATTTAAGGTAGTGTATAAAAAAAGTGAGAGAGATTGGAAAGATTTGTGTTGAATATATTTTTTTTTAAAAACTAGCCGTGTTTCAACGGTATGATTCTTTTAATTTGGCCCGTCTTGGACGTCGAGGTGAAGCCGGAGAGGACGGGGTCAAGTCATTCACAGTCTTTAATAAGAGTTTTAAGAAAACAAAATAATATAAGATATTTCACAAAGAAAGCAACATGCAACATAAGAACATATAAAAGATGACAAGGAAAAATCTTTTTTTCTTGTTACATCGTTTTCAACCAGTCAAAAACATTAAGAAAAACGTCAAATGAAGGCCCTATTGAGTACCAGAGATGACAACAAGTTGAGGGACCGTTTCCCCACAGTCCAAATCACCGGACCCAAATCCGCACCCACATCCGTATCAAGCCAATTACCCAGCCCGTATATCGTTATCTACACCTGACTCATTCATCAATAAACAAGTTGATTGGCCGTCTCCTTCAAACCCCGTATCTACCATTCCTTGACCGAGTGGCTATTAATTTTTTTTTGAAATGTGTGAATTATTCGCGAATGTCGGGAGGTCTAGCATACGTTGTTTTAACCGGGTCCGCGCTAGAGAGCCCCCTCGCACAATAGATCCCCAATTTAAACCCCTCAATGAGAAACCCCTATCACCAAGACTCGAACTTGAGACCTTGAGGGGAAAACTCACCCGGGCCCACCATAAGTGGAACTTAAATACCCGTGGCCACCACTAGAGCACTAGTGATGGTTGAGTGGCTATTAATTATCTTTTTCTTTTTTTGAACTACGGAAGATTCTATGATATATAGAACAGGGCCAGCATAATTGTAAAAACCCAACAAGAGTACAACAAGAATGGAACATAGAATACGAACAAACGAAAAAGAAAAGCAAATTACGTGATTACATCTCTAATGTTAAAGTCTCGCCATCTCTCCCATACCATATTCTTCAACTTAGACCGTTCTCTTAACCGTGGAAACGAGTTCGCCATTATTTCTTCTTCCAAGCTGCTAATTTGAGTGTTACCATCATTAAATTTCATATCATTACGCTCCTTCCAGATTTGCCATATTGTTGTGAGGTATACCAGGATATTAATTATCTACACCGCAACGCAACAGTTGTATATATAACATTTACCAACACATGAACAATAAATTTAATATCTTTTAACAAAAAAAAAATTGAATACAAAGTTATCTTTAATATTTATTTTTCTCGACATTTTGGTGTTGGTCTTATTGAAAACGGAGTTGCGTTCTAAATGGAGTACTTTTTTTGTATCATATGCTATATCAAGTTCACTACCGTCACGAACAAAATCGGTACCGACCAAACATCAGAACCGGTACCGGTATCAGTATTCATTCTTTTAGTTTCGATCTATGTAAAACACGGCTTTATTTTTAGGTTACATCAGAAAACTTTAGTGACTTTTATGTAATGAAACCATTATAAATAACTTTTTTTTCCGTATCGTAAGATATACTAAATACCGAACCGTAATGATTGTGTTGTGTTCAGAATAATGTATTTTTTTGTGCCGTAAACTACACGAGTTGCCAGTATCGTAATGTAACGATACAAACATAACCAATGCCGAACAAACAACATCGGTATTAGCATTATTGGAACCGGTGTCAACATTTGTTTTTATGGTTATCAATTGATGTAACATGTTTGGTTTCTTTTCATATAAAATGTTTTATAAAATTCTAAGTATACCGTTGCAATATGTTTAATTTTTATGCATGTTTCGATACGAATTATATTCAAAATCACCGCAAATCTGCAATATGTGGGCATAATTCACTAGTTGATAGCTTATTCGTCAACAAGTGTTTTTCTATCCTACCCCACCCAAGGGCCCATATTCGCGTCAGCCCAATTACCCAGGCCCACAATACAAAATTCTAGTAATTCATTGTTGAACAATTAAATAATCCATTAGAAAGCCCAAGCAACTGTGGTTTGGAACGGAAAACTGCAAGTAATAATCATAAGTCATCTTTGTCAATTTCTGATTTAAAAATTATTTATTTTAAGAGGAAATTGAATTTAAATAATTCTAGTTTTCTTTATTTGGCCGATAATAATCCCAACTCAGTTATTTGCCGATAATAATTCGAACTGTCAACTTTTGACCGATAATAGTCCGCCGTTAAAAATAGCTTAATGGAGTTAAGTTTTTTTCCGAATTACAAACCGACGTTTTAAGGATTTTGATCAGAACGATTATACGAGTTGATTTATGCAAAATTTACCTCGAAACGGTGCTCCAAACGACTTGATTTTTGTTAATTGGAAGTTTAAACACCCGAATTGAAGCACCGTTTTCGGTGTTTGGGGCAGTATTTCGAGGTAAATTTTACATCAATCAACTCGTATCCTCGTTCTAATCAAAATCCCTAAAATATCAGTTTGTAATTGGAAAAAAAAACTTAACTCCGTTAAGCTAACGCAGACTATTATCGGCCAAAAGTGGACCAGTTCGGATTATTATCGGCAAATAACTGAGTTGGGATTATTATTGGCCAAATTGAGAAAGTTTGGATTATTTAAATCCAATTTGCCATTTTACGAAGATAATGAATTAACTCTGAATGAGTAGGCTATCAGATTCCATAAAAACATCGGTTTTGTAATTCGAAAAAAAACTTAACTCTATTAAGCTAACACAGACTATTATCGGTCAAAAGTGGACCAGTTCAGATTATTATCGGCAAATAACTAAGTTGAGATTATTATCCGCCAAATTGAGAAATTTGGGATTATTTAAACTGAATTTGCCATTTTACGAAGATAATGAATTAACTCTGAATGAGTAGGCTATTAGATTCCATAAAAATAAAACAAAAGTATTTTATATCAGCTTTGGCAATACACTGCAATGACAAACATCAATATTTTCCCATACAGTTGAGCTCTTCTCCATATGTATTCTGAATTACAAATTTAGATTACAAAACTAATCAAAAATGTTTTACATCTTCCGACTTAACACACGCGATCCCGATACCGATCTCGACACTTGATGAGCACGAAATCTTACTCAACCACAAGTCGACACGAAATCTTTACACTCTAATGTTATTAGTTAAAAATATTAAATTAATTGCAAGTTTAGATCCAAATACTCCCAAAAGCTTCTTCAAGGGCTCGTTTTCGGCTTAATTCTATGCTCCAACCACCAGCTTTCCCGCCCCGTTCTGCTTTTAGTCTCATCGTTTCTTCATCATCCATATGATATGCATGCAGATCATCCCCAGACCCCATCGGGAGTGGCTGTGTGGGTCGAGGTTGCGCTATTCCTCCAGCAACTGCAGGTACATAATGCCCGTCTGAGGTCGACACCCCGAACTGGGAACTTGTTCCCGTGATCTGTCACAATATGATATAATTTTGGTTATATTTCTAATATAAGGTTAATTCAATATATTTTTGATGATTCGATGTCAGTTTTATATTAATATTTAGATTTTACTCTGTACATTTTGATTCAAAAGTCTCAACTTTTTGACTTTCAAGAATGAAACCCAGGGAGATGAAGTAAAAGGCAGAGGATTAAAATAACGAAAAAAAAAACAAAAAACTAGAAGAAGACTGTGAGGAAGATGAAGGTTATAAAGGCGAAACTAAAGGCACTAAATTAAAATATGAAAATGAAAATCAGATGATGAAAATGAATGTCAAAATTAGAGAACTACTAATTTATAGTTCTAAAAATGGACCAGTTTAATTGTAAAACTACGGAAATGGGTACGGGACTGGGGTACGGGCATGGTTTTAAAAAAGGGTTGAGGCGTGCACCTCGAGGCGCGCCTCAAGGCGAAACGGCCAAAAAACGATTCTGAGCCTCAGGGGGTTTATACTGTATGTGCGCCTCAGAGGGGCTGAGGCGCTAAAAAGGCTGCGCCTCAGGGGTTTTTTATATTTGTTTTTGAGTTTTTGTGTCAATTTCAAGCAATTTATGTCTTTTTTTATGTGTGTTTTTTGATGAGTTTGATGATGAATTTAGTTGGTATTACTATTTTTATAAGATATATAATAGTTATATTTATTTTTTAACTCCGCCTCGGGCTTACGGCTCGGTTCGCCTCGAGGCTTACGCCTCGTGAGGCGAAGGGAAAATGCCTCGAAACTCGTTTCCGTTTTTTTAAACCTTGGGTACGGGGACGATACGGGTACGGGGACCGGCAAAACTCAAAAATCCAAGATACGGGTACGGCGAAGGTACGGCAAAAAAATATAAAAAATATATTTTTTATGTATAAATTTATAAACCTAAGGACCAAATGTAAACTAGTAAAAATAATGGGGGTTAAATGTCAACACGTACAAATTAATTTTACACTTTTTATGTAAATTTTACAAGTTTTAGGAATAAATGAAAACTAGTGAAAGATAGAGGGGCTAAATGTCAAAATACATAAAGTTATATAACCCTAAAGCCTAAAACATGCTGAACCCAGCCGCTATCTTCTCTTCTTCTATTATCTTCTTCTTCTTCATGGTTTCTGGCAGAAAGCATCACCGGAGTCAATTTTTCGCCGGATATAATAGGAAACGTCCCCGAAACGTCACACCGCCGTCCCCACTTTCCCGGAAACGTTTGGGGAACGTCCCCTGGCGTCCCCATGGCGTTTCCGTCCCTAAAACGACCCCCGGGACGGGTACTCGATGATACTTGGTGTCCCCGTGCTTCATAGTCAACGGTGTACAAGGTACTCGCTTAGGCGCCCAGCACCCGCCTTGCAGCCATCAAGGCGCTCCAACTAAATCCGGCCAAATTCCGGTTTGAACAGCTAAAACTGGTCTGAAACATCCAACTATGGCCTCACTATCCCTAAACCAGCCTAAAACATGTCTACACCTAAAAATGGTTTGCTTATACTGTGTGCCTTGCTTTAAAAAGCCCTCACTTTTTAAGCGACTTGCGCCTAGGCCCAAGGCTCACCCTTTGAGCTTTGAGTGCGCGTAGCACCATTGACTACCTAAAAGAGACAGAAGGTACAATATTTCTATAAAATTGATTGACTAATCAAGAGTATATTACAATGGACAACCAATTTAACTCAAATGTAAATACATGGACAACTTTGGTGTTCGTATGCATCTTTTATTTATATGCACTAGCTGATTTATTGCATGATTATGAATCCTATAGTATCGTACCACTGGCACTACTACAAACATATAAGGATCCTCAAAATTGCTCTTAAATCTTACTTATAAAAGATATTGTTTAAAGGCTATTTGAAACTTCTTTTAAGCTACATGGAATAGAACTTAACAGAGTGCTTGCAAAAACTTCCAGGGGCTTAATATTACTCTGAAGGTTTCTAACTATTTGGCATAATTTGTTAGTTTTAGACTTCGAAGATGATGCATGATCAAAGATCTCATTAATTCCAGCTCTTGTCATACTGTAATAATGCAATTTTTGTAATAATGTTTTAACACGCTACTTATTCATTGAAAAAAAAAAGTTGAAGAAAGGTGTTTCGGATCAACCCAACCCAACCCAAACCTTACAAAAACTACCCGTTTTGGCCCGAATGCATTTGGCCCAGTACCCAATCTCACCATTTTCCAACTCTACTATCTACCATCACAAAGTGATCATTATGATATACATGATAAAAAGTCAAAGCAATGCTGACCAGATTTCAAAACTAAAAAACGCCAGAAACATGAATAAGACTAACCATATCAACATCAGTCTGTGCAGTTTGTCCTTTGCTTGCTGCCAGTGCTGCTGCAAATTCTTCAGCCTAATTGATCAAGAAAACGATATTAGTTCGTGCAATGTGAAATGACAAAGCACACCGATTTCATTTAACAAACCTTACGAGCTTGGGCATTCATTATTTGTTCTGCATTTTCTTTTTGGTATTGAGCAATCTTTGCTTCAATGGCAGGAACGTCTACTCCATCAACCAAGTTTACAACTGAAAACACAACGGATGCAGCTAATGCAAGTGAAAATGGCGGTCGTATTTTGGGTAATGAATATATTGAAAGAGAACTAGAGATGAATAAGCTTACTCATGTCCTCAACTTCCTCTAAGTAGTCGTTATACTCTCTTAATGATGGAAAATCTTCCACTCTTTTATTAAATCTGTGGAATCACAACATAATAATATTACGAAAATCGAGAGGAACACAAGCTTGCTAGTTTTTTAGTACTAAAGTAAACATCAAATTATATTACATCTAAAATCAAAGATACAGATTGCTCCAAAAAATGATGCAAATTAACTAATATTATTATGCTGAGATTTCTGGTAACCTTCTTTAGTCAGTTGTTTGTTTTGGAGCTGAGGGTCTCTGTGTAAGCAGCCTCTCTGTCCCTAGGGATGAAGGTAAGGTTTGCCGACATCCCACCCTCCCCAAACCCTACTAGTAGGTTTACTATCTGTGGGCAAGGTTAAAAAAGGCGGAAACGGGTATCGAGGCATTTTCTCTTAGCCTCACTAGGCGTAAGCCTCGAGGCAGGTCGAGGCGTAAGCCTCAAAACATTACTAAAAAAATTAAAAAATATATATATCTTATAGAATCACAAATTACGATAAAACAAACATCATAAATAGAAAATAGGAAAACAAACAAGGCTTAACATAAAACAAATATCATAAAATAGTTCGAACAACTTAAATTAGTAATGTTATATTGTTATGACATTTAAATATCATAGAACTCGTTTTCCTCCGCATCATCAACCTCAAAGTTTTCATCTGGCGTATTTAGATCGTCATCGTCATCAACCAAATTAATAATTCTTTTCCCTTTCCTCCTAGATGATGAACTCTCACCTTTTTCCTCATTTGACATTTTGACCCGCCAACTCCACCAATGCCATCTTCATCCCCACTCGGGTTGGCTATCCATTCATCATCCGACAAAACATGGCAACGGGACTTCATCATCTTTTAGATTCGTCTTCTTTATAAACTTTTGCTTCAATCTCCTATTGTACATACCGTACACCAACTTGTTCATCCTGTTCGTGCCCAACCGATATCTTCTTTTCGATTAGGTTTTTTTAACCTAATAGATGTTTTTTAAGTGAACTATTGGGTTGGCCCACCAATTAAGCCTAATAAACACTAAATGGGTCTAAAATAAAGTCCAAAAAACCTAAAATTTTCCATTTTCACAAGGTCCGGTGAGGCTTAAGCCTCAGCGCCTCGGACAGCCTCGGAAAGCCTCGGATGACTGAGGCCTAGGTTTCAGTTGACCCCTATGAGGCTAAGCCTTTAAGGCGTTTTTTCATAGCCTCAGCCGAGGCGTAAGCCTCGAGGCGGGCCTCGGAAAGCCTTTTTAAACCATGTCTGTGGGATTTACTGAGTATATTGTTGTTGTTGCTGTATCACTTCCCTTAGATTCTGAGCTTGGTTTAGAAAAATGCGCCTCAGGCGTGCGGCGCACGAGGCACTCAAGAAAGCACCTTAGGGCCTAGAGGCAGTGCCTCATGCACATCTGGGTCAAAGTTGGTCAAAATTTGGGGTATGTAGGAGGGTGGTATGTAAAAACAATTAAAGTGAAGAAAAGATAACGAGTGGTTTACTTGATAAAAAAAAAACTAATATGTAAAAGAGACAAGACAAGATGCAACTTTTGGTTCCAAATAAAGCTTATTTGGTTGTACTTAGAACAATATGTTGCTTCATCTATGTTTTCCCCAGATCTATAGAATCAAAGCCATAACAACAATCATATACACTCACTTAAACTAACACTACATTACTATGTTGCCAAAAGCCCCCCAGGAGTGCACCTAGACACTCAAGCGCAACCCCGCAGACCAAATGCGTTGCGCCATGAAAGCATGGTTGTAAAAATTGCTAGGCGCTAGTCGGCCGGTGGTGTACCGACTAGCGATTAGTTGGATTGAGATTTTTATATGTAATTTTCAGTTTTATATGTATTTCAATTTTTATATGTAATTTTCAGTGAGATTTTTATATATACACACATTTTTACAGGTAAATATGTTATGTAGACAGGTTTTAACCCCTCCTCTGACCATTTTTTTAAGCACACTGGATTCATCGGTGGAATCTACATGGTTTGGTTGGTAACTGGCCGGAATTTACAGGTTTTGGCTGGAATCTGGCCTGAATCGCCGATTTTTGGCCGACTGACTAGGGGCGAGTGGGCGACTACCAATTAACGAAAAATTACTCAGTGACTGGCCGACTTGTGCCGATTTTTATAACACTGGCGGAAAGGCGATCTTTCAGGCTCTTAGGCACTGCTTCAGGGCATTTTCTGCCCAAATTCCGGCCAGAATGGAAAAAAAAAAACAAAAGAAAACTAAACAAGGCTGGAATCCACCTAAACAAGCCTAAAACATGTCTGAAACCTCTAAAAATGGTATTTTATACTATGTGCCTTGGGCTTTTGACAGCATAGCTACATTACAATTCTCCCAATGCCTATTCTAAATTTCAAAGCACTAACCAATTTCCCCTCACAGACCCATAAATTAAAACTCCAAATTTGACCTATTTTACATTTGAAGTCAAACTGTAGCTTTGAACTACTGAAATTTCATACATACAGAACAATTTCGATATATAACACCATAATTTGAAATGTGAATCCTAGAATAGAACAGAAAGGATCAATATTAAAGAGGAAAAGAGAATTGTAAAAGTTACATGTTGCCGATACGTTTTCGAATGGTCATCTCTTTAGCGAATGAGTTTGTACCGGAAGCCACCACCACCATGTTTTGTTATGAGTATTCGTTGCAGTTTTCCGGCGATGTGCGGCGGAGTAAGGCGGCAGGTGTAAAGGACCGGCAGAGGGCAATCAGGAGATCGGTGCTCAATGAGTAAAGCAAAAGTGTAAAATAGTGTTGGATATAAAAAGTGGTATCTGTTTGATATAATATATAACAAGAATTAGCACAAGATTAGTGCTAAAACTTTAAAAACTTTAGAAATGTCATATGAGAAAGAATAAGAGATTATATAACTTATTAAAGTGTATACATGAGGTGTATTTTCTCTTCTACCTTGAGCTAGTATTTATAGTACAAAAAGATTAACTATTTGGTAGACAAGGTTAAGTATTTGGTAGACAAGATTAACTATTTAGTAGACAAAGCTATCCCTAAGTTTGACAAAAAGTTCATCCACTTGCTTGGTAAATCTTTTTTTTTTTTGAAGGGTGACTTTCAATATGTACATGGACCATTGGTCACCGGGTCCCCGTCAGCCCAGCTTTCGCAGACGCGATGTTCTATCGGGCCCCGGCTGCCGCTCTGACTGACCTTCGCCCGGAAACCATACTGCCCCCACACGAGAGACTTGCTGGGGTAACAGCTGGATGAAAACCGGGTTGCCCTCAAGACCGCACCATGCCTCGGTAGGAACGATCCATCATTGGGACGTCCTCCCCCCCATAACGCCGCAGCCGAGGATCGAACCGGTGACCTCCAAGGAGGAAACCAGCCCAACCCCACCACATGGGACCAACTGGGCTAGGGGTTCGGATATTGATCTTCATGGGACCAACTTGCTTGGTAAATCTAAAGGTAAATATTGATCTTCATGGTAAATCTTTAATAATATTCATAACACTCCCCCTTGGATGACACTTTAGCCTCATTAAAAACCTTGCTAAAGAAAAACCCAGTGGAAAAAAACCTTAGCTAAGGGAAAAAGAGTGCAGTCTATAGCTCCCCCTCAAGTTTGCAATTTGTAAGGAATCACATTTGTCACACCCTAACTTTTGCGGAAGCGTGATTATTGTGTGACTTTCTTAATATCATTGCATTCAATCATAACAACAACTATATGATAAAAACCATAGATTTGTCATCCATTAAATAAGTTTAAACATAACGACATTGTTTTAAAACGTAGACTTCAAATTCAAGTTTACAAACCATACGAATTTGTTTACGAGTTCACTAAGGACTCATCAAAAGATGCTAAATAAAACCAAGGTTTGGAAGACGTGTCTCGTCCAGGAATAAGACACACTGACCAAACCCAAGAACCATGGATGACATCTTTATTCCCTACGCAGCATAAAACTTCCAACGCCCGCCAGATCCACTTACTAATTCCCTGAAATACATGTATTTTGAAAATATCAACAAAAGTTGAGCGAGTTCATGTGTTTGTTTGTATGTATGAGTAAACCTTTGATAATATGTCTGTATGTATGTAAATCCTGGTTTGAAAGCAACAAGGAAAACAGATCACCAATGGTTTGCAAGGCCATTGATATGTGTGAAGTGATGCAGGAAAACTCAAACCTAGCAGATTTGTCTCCGGGAATAAGACATAGTCACCACATGGGCCACCCTGGTCCGCATGGGTGTGGGCTCGCTACACCCAAATAGATCTATCACTCATGTCCCTCGGTCCTACAACGAGGATTAATGACCTTAAGTGTTGTACCCACCACTCACATGATCAAGTAGTACCCTTCCTTAGCTAACCATACCATGTATAAAACGTTTGTAAACAGTTGTAACATGTATTTCACCCCCGAAGTTATAAAACTGAAAACAGTTAAAAGAGAAGGGGGACATGAAACTCACAGTCTTGCGTCTTCAACAATCGTAACTCGTACTTCTCCGGTGAACACGACTACATACAACGTTCTAATGTCTATTAGACGAACGGGTCGTGCCTTGATTTAGTGTTAACGTTTCTGAGTTACTTTTCTGTTACGCTTCTGATATTATTCCAAGTTATATAATTATTGTCAAAATAATTAATATTTTAATTTAAATTATATTTATTACATTTTGGAATAATTGTTAAACAATATATATTAACTTAATACTTCCCAAGTATTGATACTTGTATTTCCTTCCCAAGGTTGGGGGTATCTTATACTTCGTATTCTTGTATTTGTATATCTTGCCATGTATTGGTGTCGTATTCCGGTGTGTATTTTATACGCGTGAGAATACGTATTTTATGGTATTCATTAAGTATTCATATACTTAAAGTTCTATTAAACCTTCAGGAATATTATTTCCAATAAAAGTCCACCAATATATATATATCTCCAAAAAAATATATATTCAAGAAGTATTACTTAGAAGAATTATTTATAATTTTTCTCTTGGCAAAATATTTGTAGTTCCAAAATAATATATTTTCAAGTCTAATTTTAGAAAATATATATAAACTTATTTTTATCCAAAAATAATGTATTTCATATTTACTCAAGAAAATATATATTTTTCCAAAAATAATATATTTTCTAATAATTCCAAGGAAAATATATATATTTATATTTGTAAAAAATGCTATATTTTTCCTTTGTCAAAATATGATATAACTTTGTGGTAATCATAAAAATCATATTTTCGTTCCTTTGTATCCAAGATATTATTTACCAAAATATACTTTGTGAACAATATTTTCCGGAATATTTTGTAAGTTACATTTCTTGTTCGGTTTCGCTAATATTTTGTGTGTAACTTGTATATTTATTCCTTGATATTTTGGTAATATTTTGGATTGTAATTCTTGGTGTTTTAATGTGTTATATTATTTTAAGTCCTAAAATAATATAACTATTACACAGAGTATACAAATAATCACACATGTGTGTCTTTAATGTATATATATATTCTAAATATATATCTAGCAACTTTTATTTATAAAAACCAACCTCCAATATTTGTATTTTGTAACCAAAATTTATGGCAAAGTTTATGTAACAATTTATGGTTTAAAATACACTTTGTAAATATTTGTTTGAAAATATTTTTCTAAGTGTTTGTATTTTTAGAAAATTTTGCCATAGTTTCCCCTAAAAATGGAGGTTTCCATGCTTTCAAGCATATCATTTTCTTTTGTAAAATCACCACAATCAATTTACAATCAACTCTAAACAACTTATACTAACCAATCTTGCCAAAATCATGAATATTCTACTACTTCATGAACTTGAAAGTTTATGAAAACTTGTAGTAACTTGGTAGGGTGTTTAGTGAGTTTAGTTACCCTTTAAAGTGTGGTTGTTTATATAAAAACATCATTCTTGAAAGACCTAGATGTTTACAACTTGTAATCATGTTTTACAAAAATGTTTCTTTATAAAATTTTCTTGTTACACAAGTGTTTCTACACTTGTTTAACCACCAAAAATAGTGTTTGTTCATGTAAGAACCAAGTTTTAACGAAACTTATATTTTTAACTCGGTTTCTTTAGAAATCATCCATAAAATTCCTAGATCTACAAGTATCACAACTTACTTTGATCATCATTTTACAAGAAAAACAATTTGTACTTCAAGTTCATGACTACATAAGGATGATCTATTGATTTCTTAACATAATCATCATCTCATCTTGCCATATCATGTTTTTAGTCATGATCTAGCAAGATCATATGATGGTCTACATCATTTACACAAGCTAACAACAATCATCAAGTATAACAACACATAAATAACATGATTTCTTATAGTTTAAGCTTATGTTCATGTTTCTTTCTTGTGATTCTTAGTGTTCTTCATAATAATCAACATGTAACATCTTTCAACCACTTGAAATAGATGTAAAATAGAGTGTTTAAGGTTCTTACCACTAGCACAAGGCTAGGGATGATACAAGTGGAGAAAGTGAGTGGATAAAAGCAAATGAGAGAGGTCCTTGAAGCTCCACAAGCTCCTAGCTCCTTTATGCTCCTTCTAACACCTTGTGATTACTTGGAAATGGATGAACTAGAGGTGGAAGTGGTGGTGGTGGTGGTGTGTGGTGCTCTCGGCCGAGTCAAGGGAAGAGATGAAGGTGTTGGTGAGTTTGTGGAATGAGGTATTATGATCTTAAGGTTAACTTTATAATCTCCCAACACAACTTAATCCAATGTGTAATGTGTTCCGTATCTTGCAACAAAATCTAATTTTTAATTGAAATAAAATCCATTTGGTGGGGCCATGATGGCCGATTACATAGGTGGGGGGGGGGGGGGTATGTAGGCTAGGTTAAACCAAGTTAGTTAGATTATGGTAAAAATGTAAGTATCTAGTTAGATACTTTAGTTACTAGATATTTATGATGTGTTATGATGTTTAGGGATCATAACTAGCTTGGTAATGTTAAAACAATGCTTCAAGTGTAAATTTGGTGTTTCGGGTAGTGTCCGGTTGTTTGGTTAGTTACTGATTCGTTAAAGTGCTAAACTATACAGTTTAGTGTTCTTTATGTACCCTTTTGTGACACTTTTAATTCCCGACACTTAGGAAGGCATTCAGGACCATTTTACCATATTTTCTGCATAATATTATTGTGTTTAAATGCTGATTTTTGCTGAATTCAGCACCTTATGTGAGTTTTAGGCACTTTCCGGCACTTAAACTATCACTTAGGAAGGCAGTTTTGTGGTCCTTACTTCCCTACACTCTATACTAGTGTAGTACTTAGTCTCTGGCCCATACTGGGTCTCAAAACACTGTCTGTCTATGTACTGAACTTCGTCAGTATATTCCTGATTTATCAGATAACTGTGCTAACTGTACTTAATGCATCATTTGAGGCAATAAAGCTTTCATGCAATATTGGTATGACATTTGACAATGTATGATGCACATGTTTGTGTATGGCACTAATCAGAATGTAGTTAATTGTAATTTCAGCACAGTCATTAAGCATTAATCAAGATTAATTAATTGTACGGATACCTGGATTTTTGACAATTGTCACAACATTCTCCGTACATGACGCATGCCAATGTCATGAACATGTTTCCTGAAAGTTGTTGTAGGTAGTGCTTTTGTGAAAAGATCAGCTGAATTGTTGCTGGATTGGACATATCTCATCTTGACCTGATAGTCTTTAATAAGTTCTCGAGTATATGCAAAGAATCTTAGTGGTATATGTTTTGTTCTGTCACTTTTAATATACCCTTCTTTCATTTGAGAGACACAAGCAGCATTATCTTCATGGATAGGAGTTAGACTTCGATCTTTCTCTAGCCCACAAGAAGGCACTATGTGTTGTGACATAGATCTTAGCCATACACATTCTCTTGAAGCTTCATGTAGTGCAATGACTTCAGCATGATTTGACGATGTTGCGACAAGTGTTTGTTTCTGAGAACGCCATGAAATCGCAGTTCCTCCATTCATAAATACATATCGAGTTTGAGATTTTGCTTTATGAGGATCAGATAAATAACCTGCATCTGCATAACCAACTAACCTTTCTTTTGAATCATTGGGATAAAACAAGCCTAAATCAACAGTACCTCGAAGGTATCGAAAAATATGTTTAATCCCATTCCAGTGCCTTTTAGTAGGAGCTGAACTAAATCTTGCCAACAAGTTCACTGCAAAAGAAATGTCAGGTCTCGTACAATTTGTAAGATACATAAGTACTCCAATTGCACTGAGGAATGGTACTTCTGGACCAAGAACTTCTTCGTTGTCCTCACAAGGACGAAATGGATCATTTTCGACATTAAGTGACCTAACGACCATTGGAGTGCTTAAAGGATTTGTCATGTCCATAATGAAACGTTTCAACAGCTTTTCAGTATAATTCGTTTGATGCACAAGTATTCCATTGCTCATATGTTCAATTTGTAAACCTAGACAATATTTGGTTTTTCCAAGGTCTTTCATTTCAAATTCTTTCTTTAAAATAATAATTGCTTCATGAATTTCTTTTTGCATCCCAATTATATTTAGGTCATCAACATATACAGCTATGATCACATATCCTGATGTTGTCTTCTTAATAAAGACACATGGACATATAAGATTATTTGTGTAACCTTTACTTGTCAAATACTCGCTCAAACAATTGTACCACATGCTTCCACATTGTTTCAACCCATATAAAGATCTTTTTAATTTAATCGAATACATTTCTTTGGGTTTTGAACTTAACGCTTCGGGGAGTTTAAATCCTTCAGTAACTTTCATATAGATGTCACTATCAAGTGATCCATACAAGTAAGCTGTAACAACATTCATAAGACGCATTTCTAACTTTTTAGAAACTGCTAAGCTGATTAAGTATCTAAAGGTTATTGCATCCATAACGGGAGAATATGTTTCTTCATAGTCAATCCCTGGCCTTTGTGAAAAACCTTGAGCTACAAGTCTCACTTTATATCTTGTAACCTCATTTTTCTCACTTCGTTTTCGTACAAAAACCCATTTATACCCTACAGGCTTTACAACCTTAGGTGTAACAACAATAGACCCAAAAACCTTTCGTTTGTTGAGTGAATCTAATTCAGCTTGCATAGCGCCTTTTCATTTATCCCAGTTATGTCTATTTTGACAATCATTGACAGATTTTGGTTCAGGATCATCATCTCCACCCATGATGTCACTTGCTATAGAACAAGATAATATCTCATCAATATTTTCCATTTCATATCGGTTCCATATGATATGTGTATGACCATAGTTGATTGATATCTCTTTGTTAGGATCATCAACATCTTCCTCATGAGAGGTTTCGGTATTTACTGTTTTATCAAGATCATTCTCTTTGTGGTCAATTTTCTTTACAAGTCTTATCCTTTGAACCGATTGGCCTTCCACGTTTCAAACGTTTTTGAGATTCATGAGCTATCTTATTATCTATTGCCTTACTTGGGATCTCAACTCGAGCTGGTGTCACGCCCCAACCGATGGCAGAAACATCGGAGTGAGACGAAAACTAGATTGCAAGAGACTTCATAACGCTATTTGTGACAAGTATTTAATAATTTCTTTTTACATTGTTTGAACTAGAATATATAGCAAGATAGAAACACAACATGTATTAAACAATAAAATATCATTTCATTTATAGAAATATTTTACATGTGGAAACGAAATACAACAAATTACAATTTATTAAAAATGAGTTTCTAAGGCATTCCTATTGGATTCCGTGCATCTTTATTTATATAGTCAACCTGCAATACATGTTAAAGCATAGTTCAATACAAAAAGCATTGGCGAGCATACAAGTTTGAATATAAATATAGGAAAACGTTTTAAACAAATCTTTCATGGTAATGACTACGTATAAGCATATAGGTTTAAGCACGTATGATTACAAGTATAACACGTTGGATTACAAGTATAACACGTATGTTTGTATATTTGATATAAGTACATGTATTGCATCCCAAAGGTAATAAAGTATAAAAAGGGATCGAGTATGCTCACAGTTTTGCGTATGGTAATGCTAAACAGCGAGCGGGATTGATGAAGTCTCGAGATTATGAGTGGTTGCGTGTGCGACTCCGAATAAAATTGAGAAAAGGATTCTGAATAGACGAAGTCGGTTAACCGAAACGTTGATCCGTAAGTTCCGTCGAAAACTCCGTATATCTCTGGTAACGTCTGGATTCTCCGGTGAGTTCATACGTAAGCTCCGACGAGTTGCGTTAGCCCAGGCGAGCTCGGGTTACTCCGAGATAACTCCGGCGGCTTCGAGCTCTGGCAGGTACGAAACAGAGAGAGTGAGGGGATGGTTTTAAGGTTGTCGCCAATTTTTGTTTAAAAAAGGAATTAAAGTCTAGACTCAAGGAATGATGAAAGCTTTCTATCACTGGTAAACACAAGAAATCAGGAGGAAAAGAAAGGAATTAAAGTTGTTGCTCGTTGTAATTGCTTGGCGGCAACTTTGGTTTATAAGTTAAACTATATTGTATCTTCATTATTATAAGGCAGCTGAACCTGAACGAATGTAAGGCAGTGGTGGAGTGGTATGGGGTATGTTGGTTGATGTTTGAACCGGGTGGGAGAGATGCAGAGGTTTGAGTGAAAGGGTAGAAGGGGGCTAGAGTTTTTTTTTTTTTTTTATGAGGAGATGAAAGTTATAAAGAGTATTTATAGGTAGGTTTAAGTGGGTTGGACCTAAAGGCCCAGTTTTGCGTATCCAGTCTGTTTTGCGGCCCGATCACATTCCTATGGTCCGTTTTCGAACCCGAACATCGTGAAATGACGTAATATATATTATTTAAAGTCGGAATACGTAAAATGTAAGTTGGAAGTTGGTTTTGGATGCGTACGCTTGTCAGTTGCGTTAAGACGCTTCGGTTTGTCGTTTCTTTTTTTATCCGTTTTTCAACTGTGACTCTAAAAATAGAAAACGAACATGAATTTTCTAAAAGCATAGAAATACGGAAATACGAGACGTTACAGTCTCCCCTACTTTAGGAAATTTCGTCCCGAAATTTATTCAAGAGGAAGACCTTGGGAAGGATGACATTCTCGAAGTGTGTTAGGGTATAACCGAGAAATAGGTTGTGAGCGATCCAAATTTGTATTCAATATAATAGGGGAAACACCGAATTTCTCATGGCACGTTTTTGCGAAAGTTTGGTAATATGGTAGGAACACTTATATATAGGAAGTACCAGCGGCGTATCCACCATGTTCATACCCTGTTACGTTTGTTTCGCAAATCGATGTCATGTTACGTTCCGTGTTAGGATACACAGGAGAACCTATTGTGGTTTTCATGCGCCTACCAATATAATCATGTATGCATCCGTGATTATCTTTGGTCTGTGCATGATCTGCATAGTTTGTACTAGTAGTGTATGGGTCAGGGTTTATTCACGTATTACGAGTGAGAATGATAACGTATAGTAATTTAAGTATGTAAGCATGATTGGTATTTAAGTATGAGAGAGGTTATAAGTATTAGTATGATTAAAGTCTTTGAATAGTCCACACGAGATATTTAGTTAACTAGATTAACGCATTACTGGCATGTGATCTCACTGGTCAAACCATCGTGTCCGCAAGTATGTATGAATGTCTTAACATGACCGCAAGTCCATGCGGCGGGCGTTACTCGTATAGCGCTACACAAGCGCTATATATGTTAAGGTAAGGCTTCATCTGAAGTTAATGGCAAAATGTCAACCCAACGTTTAACGCAAGCGTCATCTAATCATAGCACATGTCATCATTTTGTTGCTATGAAAAGATCCGTAATGTATGAATGAAGGTCTTGACATTACCACAAATCCATATGGCGGTGCGTCACTCCTATAGTGCTTTACAAGCACTACATATGTCAAGGTGAGGCTTCTCCCGAAGTTAATGACAAAATTGTCAACCCAACGTGTCCGCAAGCGTCATCTAATCATAGCACATCTCATCATTTCGTTGCTATGAAAAGATCCGTAAAAGTTTAACTTAACATAGCCACAAATCCATGTGGCGGTGCGTCACTCCTATAGTGCTTCACAAGCACTATATATGTTAAAGTGTGGCTTCTTACGAAGCTAATGACCAGTTTATCACATAAGAATGTCCAGTAATCCCGAATCAAGTATAATGTATCAGTATGTGTGTATTAATTTATTGTGTAAAAGCGATGATTAGGTAACAAGTATTAAATCGCGTAAAAGTTAAGTTAATATAAAAGAGAGGCTTGATAAGTATTGGAGTGCTTTGGGTTTAGAAACTTCGACTATTCCAAAGTGAATCGCAAGTCCTTCCGAATTAGGGAGACATGCTTTGGCCTAATAGGTATAATACTCTCATCGCCAGGAGATTAACGTTATTTTACCCTTCCAGTTAGTACATGTCCCTAATTTGATTGAAAATACGAAACTCTGGCGAGGTTGAAAAATCGTAGAGCGGGACCAGTCACCAAGGTGTGGATATCAATTCTAGCTTGACACTTTCGTCCCCAAAATGTGGTTTATTGAACGAAACAAGATAAAATCTCGACTCGTCAATAAGGAACCACAAGAGTATGAAATGGAAATTCCCATCAAGATACGGATATCACTCCCGACTTGATGGTGAAATTTCGTGCAAAATAACATGTAAGGTGGATTGAAATTCGTCACCAAAGGCGGGAATCACCCCTATTCTAGTGAGTCGTTTCGATTGTGGAATATGAGTATCTTCAAGTATGTATTGTGTGAAATGTTTTAGAAAAGACACATCGTATATTTAGACAAAAGAAGAGGTAGAAGCAAATAGGAAGAATTACATATTAAGCAAGAATAAGGAATGGTCAAGTTTTGGTACTTAGACTATAGACTATGTCGAACATGGCAATTCTACCTAATTCTCTATAGTTATGGCTCTGATACCAATCTGTCACATCCCAACCGATGGCGGAAACATCGGAGTGAGACGAAAACTAGATTGCAAGAGACTTCATAACGCTATTTGTGACAAGTATTTAATAATTTCTTTTTACATTGTTTGAAATAGAATATATAGCAAGATAGAAACACAACATGTATTAAACAATAAAATTTCATTTCATTTATAGAAATATTTTACATGTGGAAACGAAATACAACAAATTACAATTTATTAAAAATGAGTTTCTAAGGCATTCTTATTGGATTCCGTGCATCTTTATTTATATAGTCAACCTTCAATACATGTTAAAGCATAGTTCAATACAAAAAGCATTGGCGAGCATACAAGTTTGAATATAAATATAGGAAAACGTTTTAAACAAATCTTTCATGGTAATGACTACGTATAAGCATATAGGTTTAAGCACGTATGATTACAAGTATAACACGTATGTTTGTATATTTGATATAAGTACATGTATTGCATCCCAAAGGTAATAAAGTATAAAAAGGGATCGAGTATGCTCACAGTTTTGCGTATGGTAATGCTAAACCGCGAGCGGAATCGATGAAGTCTCGAGATTATGAGTGGTTGCGTGTGCGACTCCGAATAAAATTGAGAAAAGGATTCCGAATAGACGAAGTCGGTTAACCGAAACGTTGATCCATAAGTTCCGTCGAAAACTCCGTATATCTTCGGTAACGTCTGGATTCTCCAGTGAGTTCCAACGTAAGCTCCGACGAGTTCCGTTAACCCAGGCGAGCTCGGGTTACTCCGAGATAACTCCGGCGGCTTCGAGCTCTGGCAGGTACGAAACAGAGAGAGTGAGGGGATGGTTTTAAGGTTGTCGCCAATTTTCGTTTAAAAAAAAGGAATTAAAGTCTAGACTCAAGGAATGATGAAAGCTTTCTATCACTGGTAAACATAAGAAATCAGGAGGAAAAGAAAGGAATTAAAGTTGTTGCTCGCTGTAATTGCTTGGCGGCAACTTTGGTTTATAAGTTAAACTATATTGTATCTTCATTATTATAAGGCAGCTGAACCTGAACGAATGTAAGGCAGTGGTGGAGTGGTATGGGTTATGTTGGTTGATGTTTGAGCCGGGTGGGAGAGATGCAGAGGTTTGAGTGAAAGGGTAGAAGGGGGCAAGAGTTTTTTTTTTTTTTTTTTTTTTTTTTTTTTTTTTTTTTTTTTGAGGAGATGAAAGTTATAAAGAGTATTTATAGGTAGGTTTAAGTGGGTTGGACCTAAAGGCCCAGCTTTGCGTATCCAGTCTGTTTTGCGGCCCGATCACATTCCTATGGTCCGTTTTCGAACCCGAACGTCGTGAAATGACGTAATATATTATTTAAAGTCGGAATAGGTAAAATGTAAGTTGGAAGTTGGTTTTGGACGCGTACGCTTGTCTGTTGCGTTAAGACGCTTCGGTTTGTCGTTTCTTTTTTTTTATCCGTTTTTCAACTGTGACTCTAAAAATAGAAAACGAACATGAATTTTCTTAAAGCATAGAAATACGGAAATACGAGACGTTACAGCTGGAGCATTAGCAACTGGTATATGAGATTTAGTAACTCTGTTTGTATTAGTAAAAGTATCAGGCAATTGATTTGCAATTTCTTGCAAGTGTATTATCTTTTGAACCTCTGTCTCACATTGTTTTGTTCTTGGATCAGGATGAGACAATGAAGGCACACATCATGAGACATCATTTTCTCGTTTTGTATTTTCTCCCCCTAATGATGGGAACATTGCCACGTCACCTGTTAAAGGTTCAAGATATCGTATGATGGAGGCTGTTTCATATCCAACATATATTCCCAACCTTCTTTGAGGTCCCATTTTTGTGCGTTGTGGTGGTGCAATAGGAACATACACTGCACAACCAAAAATTTTAAGGTGGGAATTGTCTAGCTCATGGCCAGAACAAGTTGTAATGGGGAGTACTTATGATTTGCACTTGGTCTCACATGAATCAGTGATCCAACATGTAAAATTGCATGACCCCAAACCGACACAGGAAGTTTTGTTCTCATTATTAATGGTCTAGCGATTTGCTGTAAACGTTTAATCAATGATTCAGCTAAGCCATTTTGTGTGTGTACATGAGCAACAGGGTGTTCGACAACAATTCCCACAGACATGCAATAATCATTAAAAGCATGTGATGTGATGTAAATTCACCAGCATTATCAAGTCTCACCCTTTTAACAGTGTAATCAGGGAAATGTGCTCGTAGTTTAATAATTTGAGCAAGAAATTTTACAAAGGCAATATTACGAGTTGATAATAAAGAGACATGAGATCATCTGCTGGATGCGTCTATCAAGACCATGAAATATCTAAATGGTCCACATGGTGGATGAATTGGTCCACATATATCACCTTGAATTCTTTCAAGAAACATTGGTGATTCCTTGTCAACTTTTAAGGACGAAGGCCTTGTAATTAGTTTTCCAAGTGAACAAGAGGTACATAGAGGCATTTTATCTAATTGGAGGATCTTTTGATATTTCAATGGATGTCCATGTGTGTTTTCAATAATTCTTTTCATCATTGTAGATCCTGGATGGCCTAGTCTGTCATGCCATAAGTTAAATGTCTCAGGATCACAAGAACTTTCTTTTACTGCCATATGTGCTTGAGGCACATTAATGTGTGTATAATGCAAACCAGAGTGGAGCATTGGCAGTTTTTCCAATATATGATCTTTGCTCATGATGTGTAAATATTTCTTATTATCAACAGTCCTTGACTGAGTATCATATCCGTTATGATATATGTTTTTGAAACTCAACAAATTTCTCGTTGATTTTGGGGAAAATAAAGCATTCTCTATTAAGAGCTTTGTACCATTTGGTAATATTAAATCAGCTTTTCCCACTCCTTCTATCAAGTTTGTTGGACCTGATATTGTATCAACGGTTCCTTTTTTGGGTTCAACTCATAAAAATATTTCTTAGATTTAAGATAGTGTGTGTGGCTCCACTATCCGCTATACATATATCTGCGTCATTTGTTTGCTCTTGTGTTCCAGTGGTATTCATTTTAATCTTGAAAATATAAAGACAAATAATAATAAGTGTATAACGAAGGCATTATGAATTATTTTTTAATAAGAATTTTATTTATTAGTTGAAAACGTTACATGAAAAGAAAGACTAATGAAACATAATAAAGATAGTTATAATAAAGGAAATTACGTAATTGTTGCATATAATTATTATGGTTTAGCAACATTTGTTTCAGAGTTCCATGTCATTGGTATAGTCGGTGACATTCAGTTCGACGTTGATATCATTAAAATTATCCACATGGTTCACCTCATTTTCTTTTCTTTTGAGAGAGGCTTGGTAAAGTTCACATAAATGTGAAGGTGTATGACAAGCCTTTGACCAATGGTTTGTACTTCCACATATGAAACAAGAAGTGCCATTGTTTTCGGACCTACCAGCTTCATTCCTTTTGTTATACTAGTTGGAATTGGTATTTTGTGGAGTGTGGTAATTGGGGGTTCTTTGATTTCGACCACGACCGCGACCACGTCCACGACCATGGGAATTACCTCGGAAATTATTATTTCCTTTGAAGGAATGGTTGCGACCATTACCTTTACCAAAATGGCTACCGCCATGGCCTCGTCCCCATTTTCTTCTAGAGTCTTTAGTATCATCATTAATAACAGCATTTGCTTCTGGAATGGCTAATGATCCAGTGGGACGAGCTTGATGATTTTTCATTAGTAGCTCATTGTTTTTCTCTGCTACGAGAAGAAATGAATTTAGATCAGAATATCTTTGAAACCTTTGCAACAGATATTGTTGTTGCAAGTTTATATTTGATGCATGAAATGTGGAGAAAGTTTTCTGCAACATATCTTCCTCCGTAACAGCTGCCCCACAGAATCGGAGCGTTGAGCTTATTATGAACAAAGCAGAGGTGTATTCATTCACCTTTTTAAAATCTTGGAACCTGAGATCGTTCCATTCATCTCTACCAGTGGGAAGTAAAACTTCCCTCTGATGATCAAATCTGCTTTTTAAATCTCCCCACAAAACGTATGGATCCTCACAATTTGAATACTCAAATTGCAACATCTCATCAATGTGTTTGTGGAGGAAGACATCGGCTTTTGCCTTGTCTTGATCACTACATTTATTCCCCTCCGTTATCGTTTCCAAAACATCCATTGATTTGAGATGTCGCTTAACATGTGCCGTCCACGGCATATAATTTTCTCCGGTGATATTAAGAGCTGGGAATTCAATTTTTGCGATGTTTGCCATTTTGTTGATTCCTTATGATGGATATCTTTGGGCTTAAGGTCTTCTTTGATTAGGATATAAGCGACTCGTGCTGATAACGTGTTATAATATAACAAGAATTAACACAAGGTTAGTGCTAAAACTTTAAGAACTTTAGAAATGTCATAAGAGAAAGAAGAAGATAATTGTATAACTTATGAAAGTGTATACATGAGGTGCATTTTCTCTTCTACCTTGAGCTAGTATTTATACTACAAAAAGATTAACTATTTGGTAGACAAGTTTAACTATTTGGTAGACAAGATTAACTATTTAGTAGACAAAGCTATCCTTAAGTTTGACAAAGAGTCCGTCCACTTGCTTGGTAAATCTAGAGGTAAATATTGATCTTCATGGTAAATCTTTAATGATATTCATAACAGTATGGGTTTTTTAAGTGTTAATACGTGGATTTTTAGAAGTAGATTTTAAAGTGATTTTATGTCTATGCAGCGGTATCAAGTTGTCTTGTAAGGGCATCTACGACACTCCTTAAATCCATCACTCGAATCTCGCTATTAACAAATCACGTTACGTCACATTATCTTATTGAATCGTGGGTTCAATGGGTCATAAGATCAAATGGGTTACGGTGGTGTTCTAACATATTACTTTAACCCTTTCCGATTAAATTTGAGAAAAATATCCAAACCAACGAATTACATCCCAATCACATCTTGCTTTTGTTCAAATATTCCTCCATCCTGACTGGGTTCGGGAACCAGTAAAAATCCATCACATCGAAGTTCAAAGGGTTGTGGGGGTGTTTCATTTGAACCCATCGAACCAAAACTTGATCATGGGGTGGTCTAAATGTGTTGATTTTTAAATTGTTGATATTTTTAGTCTTATAGCGGACATTATGCAAATGTCTGAGTAGGTTTTGACTTTACATAGTGTAAATTATTCTTTCAGAAAAAGGTAATGGTAGAGAAATAATGGAAATGGTAATTTTCTAGGTATTGTCGAAATAAATTAACCGTGTTATCTAAAAATAAGGTAACGTGAAACTGTGCAAAGAACAACTTTATAGGTATTATTATTTAAAAACCCGTTTGCTCTTTTACCTCACATGTATAATAAGTGACATTAATGCATACAATTTTATACATGAGATAGAAGGGGGAAGCCTAGAAACCCATGTTTTGTTTTTGTTATCTTGAGTTGTATCAACTTTGCTCTTGGTGGAAGAAATTACCTCATAGGTTTAGGGATGGCAATCAAACCCGAACCCGCTGGGTAAACCCGAAACCCGACACATTTGGGACGGGTTTGGGGTCGGTTAATCGGGTTTGGGAATAGTTTTTATTTTTTTCGCGGGTTTGGGACGGGTTTGGGATTTAGTCATATACCCGTTTACCCGACCCAATTACCCGATAAAGTGTACCCGTTTACCCGATATAATTTTTTTTATATTATTAAATATGTATATATATGATACATCCATTTTTTTACACATATAGGTATTCTATTCCGTATACATTGTAGTTATTTGATATATATTATTATAATGACAATACAAAATGTAACCGGTTAGTCGTTACCCGATAAATACCCAATGGGTTTTGAGTTGAGTATACCCAACGAGTAATCTTTTTAAATTAACGGGTTTACCCGAAACCCGCGGGTATACCCGATGCCCGATGGGTATTTACCCGCTAGAAACCCGACGGGTTTTGGGACGGGTTTGGGACAAGCTTATCTAACCGGGTTTGGGTTTGGGATTACCTAAACCCGTCCCATTGCCATCCCTACATAGGTTGAACCGTGCTATCTAAAAATAAGGTAATGTGAAACTATGCAAAGAACAACTTTATAGTCATGTATAATTTGAAAACCCGTTTGCTCTTTTACTTCACATGTATAATACGTGACATTAACCCGCGTATCAATTTTATACATGAGATTGAGGGAGGGGGAGGGGAAGCCTAGAAACCCATGTTTTGTTTGTGTTATCTTGAGTTGTATAAAAAAAATTTCTTGGTGGAAGGTGAAAATAAATAGATATGATTACACACCAGTAAAATAATATAAGTTTTTTTACGGGAAAATGTTGTACTTTTAATCTGCTCTTATTGCACATCTGATCTAATCTAAGCTTTCAATTGAACGCGTTGGCACAATAGTAATTAACTTTGCATAATTACGCACGATATAATACATAATTATGCACATTATTTGCATAATTACGCATGAGTTGGGTTAAACCCTAATTACACACGATATTTGCATAATTACACATAAGTTGGGTTAACCCTAATTACGCACGTTATTTGCATAATTTTGCATGTTATATTGGTGGTCGCGTACCGTCGCACGATAAGAGCCTTTTTGTATTTAAACCATTCACTTAATAACTAATACCTATATTCTTGGTTACAAAAGTTGGTAGGCACTCCCTAGTCGGTCGACTGGAGAGTCGCGAGTACTCGGCCTAGGGGGAGAGTACTTAGTTATATTAAATTATAAAGAAATTAGTTTTCGGGAAACTATATATATGTCAAATATAATAAGTTTACTAATATTTAGTACAAAATACGTTCAGATAGTAAACTATTTCAAAATTGACATTAATTCCCCGAAAAATGATATTAATTTTTTAGTATGATAGACATGAGAATTATGTTTTTTTAAGTCAAACTCGGCCAGAGTTTGACATACTAGATCCGATTCTGGCCGAGGTTACCGCGTTTGATCGATTACGAGTAATTGGGAAGAAAGTCGCATTGACAGACTACTCGGCGAGAACTCGGTCTCGGGACCTTGTTTTACAACATTTATAGGTTGTAGGATTTGAACTGTCCTCAAGTGATATGGTGTGGTGGTAATGTGTCTTTATTTTATCCAAAATGTTGAAAGTTTAAATTATGTAACGTTGATGTATATTAAAAATAAAAAATGTCATGGAACTATATAATAAAATAAAGTGGTTAGTTATTTACATGCTATTTTGTTCTCTTATTAATATTTACTTTATAAATTTAAGTAAAATGTGACTTTTTTTCATTTTAAATAGGTAAAACACCAGATATGTTTTTCTTACACCAAAACCTAACAAATTAAATCGGATACATAAACTAAACATAAGGTTATATAATTTTTCTTCAATTGTTTAACAAATCATGTGACACTTGACATGACAGTCATGTATAAGCAATAAGTGTAAATGTGTAATCTAACTATAAACTAGATCCTTGGCCCAAGTCATATAGCCTCGGTTCTAATATAAACTTCAACAAATTATAGTTAAACCTCTTGATGAAATACTATGATGCAAAATCAAAGACCCCTAAATGGCTCATAAAATCTTGGCAGGTTTAAACCTCAAAATACTTTTTGTCTAATAAAGCTATGACTTTTTTTTTATCACAATTAGTGTGGTATGCGAATGCGATTGTAAGACTTCTATCATTTCAAAATAAAAAGATTTAAATAAATTACGTGCATTTAAAATACATTTTGGGCAACTTTCCACAAGTATCCTTTTAAGTTACGGTCTTATTTTACTTGCGCTACTCCGATAGAATAAAACACAGCGTGAATCGACTATACATCAGCGAAATGGTCGAAATCGCCACCTGTAAATTCATGGCTATTTTAAGAATAATATAATGAACTCATAAATTAATACATGTGTTTGCTTGATTTTCCATCTATTGAATAAAGGTTATTTTGTAACCATCACAACCCGTTACCGAAAAACTCATATGACCCACCAATACCTTAATAACAAATGGCAGACGCCCGTCAAAGTTATGACACTAGACCGGTTGAAGCAAGATTCGAACATGAGAACTCTATTAATAAGGAAGAGTGGTTGTTTCGCAAGTTGAAAATAAAAAGTAAATATGAAAACTTTAAACAATTGGTACCAGAAGCTTGTTGTTGTCAAGCAGCAATTGCTAATCAAGTTATAAGCACACATGGTTACTGAAGAAGCAAAACCCGAGCGGATTGGTACTTCTACGGTGATGAACGGCCACACCTCGTCTTCTCCACTCCATCCTAGACCTGTAAACAAAAAGAAAGAAACGTGGGCAATGAAGAGACGGCCGGTAGGGGATAAATCCCCTATTTCCAGCTACAAAAGTGTTGCCCCATATTCGATGCCCTAATAAGGAGGTGGAGACCTCCTTATATAGGAGATATGGGAAAAACCCTAACCTCAATGGGCCAGGCCCAGTTAGGGGTTGTCTCTACGAGCCCACAGCCTAGAGTAGCATAAACTACAACGCGCTGGGCTTCGCGGGTTAGTACACAATAATAATATATAATTACTATAATAATAATAATAAATAGCAAGAAAGTCCGACCGCTCGGGTCGGATCCAGTACCATACCTCGTCATGTCCCCCCAGTCTAGTGTTGCTCCCGCGTGCAAGCGTGAGAGGAGCGCTTAGACTTATTAGGAACTCTGGAGTGAAGATCACTAATTTTAGGCTTACATGTCGTCCGGGTGCGAGAAAGTCGCCGGCCACGTTTATTGTGGTTGTCGTTGGTTGTGAGTAGAGATAATGGAGCAGTGAATATCACACGGTCGTGGAAACTAGTTGGATAAACCTGGCGCAAGCTAATTGATTACAGGCAGTTGCCATTTGTATTGGCGCATTGCCATGAGCTCGTTAAGGTTGCACGTACGTGGTTAGGTCTCGTGCACGAGTCTTGGAATAGGCTAGTTTTGGTAGTTAAGTACCTCGCCTTTGGATGATTTTTTTTCAGGTGTGGCCCTGCTTTAACGGTGCGCCCATAGTCATGGGGACCTTTGTAGAATATTCACCCTTTGATGTGACTTTGGTTGGTTAGCATAGGGTACGCTAACGGCGTTCAACCCATTGAAAGAGTTGATGTTGATGTGACGACGATCCCTACCACGCGTCCGTGTCATCGGGATCTCCGTTGTCGTAATGTGCAACCATTGGTGGTCATAGATGCACATGCAGATGCTATGCCACCTTAGGAGAATGTAGAACTGCTGGCGGTTGTACCAGCTGTCATTATTGATGATCCGACTATAGCAATCATCGTTGCAGTCGGGAAGAATTTTATACAATGCACCCTGCAGAAGTGCTTGCTATGCTCAGTGACCTCGGAAGGGTGCTTAGAGCGTTATTTATGTTCCCCACAATGTTTTTATAATTGTGGGACAAGTACTTGGTTTTTCATCAGTGGTTGCGCATCTATTACCAAGATACCCACTGGAATAGTAGTGGTTGAATACATCTATTACCAAGATGCCCACTCTTAGCGCTGTATAAGAGTAAATTGCAAGTTTTGTCCTTTATGTTTGTCCCAAATTTCAGGCGCTGTCCTTTACCTTTAAAATTGATGACTTTTGTACTTAATGTTTGCAAATGTTGCACGTTATATCCTTTAAGGCAAACCCAGTTATAATTTTCAGTTAAGTTATATCATGTGCACTGCACATGAGGGTAGAATGGTCATTTCACCTCCCCCTTGTCTTCAACATCAATCATACACATAATAAAATTCAGATCTTGATTTCAAAGAACAATACACTTCACCTTTTCTCCCAATTTCAGCCATTAACGGCGTCGATCACAACCTCTAGCTCCACACTCATCCTCTTCACAACCACCGTCTCCCAACAACACCACCATCTTCCTCACCATTAACAACCATCTCCATCATTTGCCCCAATTCTTAGGGGTTCAACTGCTGTCAAAGTCCCAAGTGAAGATTTGTTCAAAGATTAGAAGTTCAAATGTTCATCAAGAAGATATCACTGTATTGTCAGCACCGAGAATTTGTAGGTCTCCTTGTCTGCTAAGTTTGGGCATGCCTGATCGATCTGTGATTTGCGTCTCCCTGTTAGCAACCCATACGACTGTACCCGTGCATATCTTCTTGTACCCGATCCCTAGGTACCGATTCATGGATTTTCCCGGGCTAAAGAACCCAATTTCTAACATATTATCATCTGAAACGATTGTGTCTCCATCCCTGAATACTTGATTTGTAGAGATGGTGTCTACTGTTGCACAAGATGACAGAAGCAAGACTAAAACACATGAGAATAGTATTATCATGAAACCAAATTCCATTGATGTGAGTGTGGGTGTGAGATTTGAATGATGGTTTTGATATATAGCAAATTTGACTCATCTGCCGTCAATGGCATAAATTTGGAGAAAGGGGAAGTGTATTGTTCTTTGAAATCAAGATCTGAATTTTATTATGTGTATGATTGATGTTGAAGACAAGTGGGAGGTGAAATGACCATTCTACCCTCATGTGCAAGGCACATGACCAAATTTAACCAAAAAATCTAACTGGGTTTGGCCTAAAGGACATAACGTGCAGGATTTGGAAACATTAAGGACAAAACTCATCAATTTTAAAGGTAAAGGACAGCGCCTGAAATTTGGGACAAACATAAAGGACAAAACTTGTAATTTACTCGCTGTATAATTTGATCATCTGACTTTATTATTATGAAAAATACTTCGTGTCAGAGTTGTTTTTTATCGTGATATGCAGTTCAAATGCGGTGGTATGCTATGTTTACAAATGTTTATATGAACACTTGTAGACATCAGAAAGTGCTTTATAACCCGCGCGGCGTTAATGAACACTTGAATAACAAAGTGCTTTCTACGCGCTTGGCGTGAGTGAACACTCATTGAGATAATAAAATGCTTTATACGCGTTAGGCGTTAATGAGCACTTTATGTAAGCCACTACGTGCTTTTCCTGGACGCGCATTGGCATGTGGAATGCTTATAGTAGGTGGTGTGTCTGTTTAAACTACCTCGCCGACTATGGCATGAGGGTTTTCTGTTATCCCTGTCGCGTATTGGCGTGGGGAATACACACCCGAATAAGTATTTTTCCTGTCGCATAGCGTGTGGAATACTTATTTGAATGATCACGCATATTGGTTTTGTCGTGCGTTTGTCTTGACTACCGAATTGCATATGTCGTATCCAGTGGTATAGTCGTAGGCCAAATAACATGGGATAACGTGCAATGGATATCACCTTAATGGGCGGTCTGAGAGAAGATGATCACCTTTAAGGCGTAATGGTGCTATACCCTGCTAGTCCCCCAGTTCAATGCTGCTAAAGTATGTTAGTAGCCTTGAACTTGATAATAAAAAGAAATCGACAAGTAAACATGAAGTATAACATGCTAAGAAAACTCCGACATGCTTGTTAATCGATTTGACTGTATTGTAGATAAGTGTGCATAAAATAGAGGTGAAACCTTTATCGACACTTTTTGTTTAGTGGGCAATTCTAATAGGTATTCTTGTAATACATAAAAGGATTGTCAGGTCATTTTGAACAGTAAATATATAAATTATGGAGTATTCCGTTAGGCTATCAGGTTATGTGAGAGTTCCAAATTTAAGGATGAGATTAAGAACCTGCCACCCGTGAGTCTTCTGCGGTTACGCCGAGTTCAAGACTGTCTATCGGATATGATAATTTAGCAATTGAGGCGGTATGGTGAGAAATTACCTAGCAGTAAGAAAGCTTGACAAGAGGCTGTCCAACCGAAATCTCATTGTTGAAGAAGGGTTTTCAGGTGTGCGTGAAGATCGTTCATCGCGTTTTTCCCATTGAATGTATCGCACAGTCTCCTGGTGGAACACTAGGAATATCTATGTTTGAAATAGATGACTATTCTATATTGTGGCGAGGGTTGCGCCATGATAGTCCTCAAGTTTATTGATGCTAAAGTTAGCAACATTGAACTAGAATATTGGTTTGTGAATAAGCAACATATTTCCTTTTAATATACCAGATGTAATGGGTATATCACTGTGATTGCTCAAACAAAACGAACATATATTTGTTTAGTGACAACGAAGCCTTATGATCATGTTTTTTTTTTTCAACAGTTTTTGTCCATGGGAATGTCAAATAAAGACATCATCAGGGTTGCTAAAGTCCTACCACCACGTGTATATTTGTTAACCACCCATGTCATGTCTTGAGTATTGTTTCAAAATTTGTATGACTTGTCCTCAGTTTTGACATTAGTTGTTATAATATATCTAGCAATTAAAGAGGGCCACTGTAAATGCTCGCTTCTGCTATTGTGCTCCCCGGAAATAACTTACAACCATTTTACTCATGGGAAACGAACGATAGCCCAGTGGGGCTACACGTTGATGATCCGCTGGATGTGGCGGACCTGGATAGTAGTCTGCCAGAGAGAGGGCTGAGCAATATGAAGTAGCAGAGCGAGATTAGTTGCGAGTGGTGGTTGGAGACATGGCACGCTGCGCGCGGTGACGGAGATGTGTCTGCTGGCGCATCGTATGCGAAGGGTGAAGGAGTTCTGGCACGCTGTGCAGATGGTAGAGTCTATTCTATGTTGTGTGTCAGGGTGCGGTAATGGCGTGACCAAAACAGTCACCCACCGGAGATAGTCGGAGTCCGAAGGCATCTCGCCGGAGATGGTGAGAGTGAGTGAAAAAATCCGCCGGAGTGCCGGGTAGAATGAAAACTGTCTGCTAAGGATAGCGTGACTTATAAAGGTGTCCGCAATGTGTGCGGATGAGAAGTGACCGCCTGAGTTGCGGGGTTGATATAAGTTTTTGTCCGGGCCCTTGATTCCCATGTAGTAAGTTTTGTAACAATGAAACCCCCGTGATGAGACATGTCGAAACATGCCAGCAGGGTTGTATCGACTATGGAGTATGCCCAATCATGCCAACAAGGACGATTATACTTCGTTAGGGGTTAATAATATTAAAACATGTAGTCATCTTCACTGGGTCATGGTGGACGTCACGGAGTCTTAAAAATATTTCATAAAGGGGAATCAAGCATCGCTGGGTCTTTAGAATTCATTTGGAGCTGGTTACAACTTTCTCTTGGACCATAATAATGCAAAGAGACGTACCAATTATTGCAACCCATTAGCAATTATGCAATGCTGCTTTTAAATTGTATAGATAACACGAAACAGTAACGAGGCACACCGGAGATAGGTCGTATGAATCACCTTACCTTATATACTGATTTATTTTGGAGTGTGTTAGGAGAAAATGACGATGTGCCATTTTCATCGCATGTCGTTCGTAGTGAAACTCGAATACCCATATGTATATTTGGAGTAACAAGAAGATCGTCGGGCATATGGACCGAATAAAAATCCTTCGCACCTAAATACGGTTCGAGAATGAGCCTTGTGTGAAAAAGGTCGTCTGACTAAGATCATCTAGTTCGCATTACTGCATAGCGGAGTCTGACTGGCGCAAGCCGAGTTTACTCATGCGCGGAGCTTTTCCGGTGGATACGCGGGTAGAGTTTGCCCCGTACCCGTAGTAGTAGACTAGTTTGGAGTGAGCGGGTAGCGGAGTGCGTATCCGACATACACGGTGAAGCTATTCCGGCAAATGCATGGTACGCGTATGCGCGGCCTAGTTTTCCGGTCATGTCAGTAAATGCAGATGTCTGGCCATATGTCATTTAAAAAAGTATATGTCCATACGTATGTTTAAAAGTCATGCACCAATTCTCATAATATGCCAGTATGTATTCTTAGCCATAAAGTATGAGCTTATGGTATAAATTTTTAAAAGAAGACTTGTGAACTCGAAGAGGAGTTCGAACTCGTTCCTTTTAGTCCCACAAAAATTAAAGACTAAAGCTTTTACAGTCTCTTTTAAAATCGGCAGTTTTGACGAGTAAGTAATATACATTACGGCGGACAAAGAATGCATGGGCGGAGCTTGTCCATAGAGGCGGGGTGTAATCGCGCGACGGGGGTATGTCCGGTAGGCGGACGTGTCACACACATGCCGAATTTGCTCGCTTGCGCAACGGCGTGTTTATGCATGCCGAACTTGCTCGCGCGGCGGGTGCGTGTCTAGCATATGCGGAACTGTACTCGCGCGGTGGAGGTTGTTATATTTAACATTAAGCTATTAGTTTGAATGGGTGTTTGGCATTAAAATGAGCCATCGTAGTGGCAAACAGGATCACTAACAATGAGCCATCGTAGTCTAACAAGACAGTAGTGTTGATTGGTATAGAGAATGAACTAGGTTTGGAATTGTATTGATCAAGAATTGTATTGAATCTCATCATTTTAGGGTTACAACTAAAGGTGTCTTATATAGAACACCAAGTTACATAATGGACCCTATATTATTTACTTCCTCCTTTCCTACACTCCCCCTCAAGTTGAGTAGTGGGGTCACCAATACTCAACTTGCTCAAACAGCTACTAAACGCGTTTCCATTGACTGCCTTTGTTAGAATATCTGCAAGTTGATCTTTCGAGGCTATATATGGGAGCTCTATGATACCTTCCTCCAATTTCTCCTTGATGAAGTGTCGATCTACCTCTACATGTTTTGTTCGATCATGTTGGACTGGATTCTATGAGATCTGTATAGCAGCTTTATTGTCGCACATGATTTTTGTTGCTATAGTAGGAAGAAAGCCAATCTCAGTTAGGAGCTTGCGAATCCACAAAACCTCTGCTAAGCCACGAGCAACCCCTCGGAATTCAGCTTCAGCACTAGATAGGGCGACTACTTTTTGTTTTTTACTTCTCCAGGTAACTAGATTTCCTCCAACCATGGTAAAGTATCCTGAGGTTGACCTTCTCGTTCCTTTATCCCCTGCCCAGTCTGCGTCTGTATAAGCTTGGATTTCTAAGTGCCCATTTGATTTAAACAGTATACCATGACCTGCTGTTCCCTTGAGATACCTGATGATTCTTAATACTGCTTCCATATGGCTGGCTTGGGGCTGGTGCATAAACTGACTCACCACTCCTACTGCATAAGCTATATCTGGACGAGTGTGGGAGAGGTATATCAGTTTTCCCACCATCCGTTGATATCTCTCCTTATCTGCTAGATCTGCTCCATCTTCCATGTGTAAGCCATGATTGACCACCATTGGGGTGTCCGCCGGTCTGCATTCAATCATTCCGGTTTCAGCTAGCAGATCAAGGACATATTTCTTTTTACAGATAAAAATCCCTTGTTTAGATCTCAGAACTTCAATTCCAAGAAAGTACTTCAACCTTCCCAGATCTTTCATCTCGAATTCCGAGAACAGTTTATCTCTTAACATTGACATTTCCTCTTCATCGTTTCCCGTAAGAATCATGTCATCCACATAGATAATTAAGCAGGTCACAAGACTGCCCCTACGTTTCAAAAAGAGGGTATGATCTGAGTTGCTTTGTTTGAAGCCATATTTTTTCATAGCAAGGGTAAACCTCCCAAACCAAGCTCTAGGAGACTGCTTAAGCCCATACAGAGATTTCTTCAACCGACATGTTTCTCCAGCCTTGAAATTCTCATTGAACCCTGGTGGAGCGTCCATATAGACCTCCTCGTTCAGTTCCCCGTGAAGAAAGGCATTTTTTACATCAAATTGATGAAGAGGCCAACCTTTATTGGCAGCTATAGAAAATAGGACTCTGATTGTATCGATTTTGGCTACGGGGGAGAAGGTTTCAGAGTAGTCGATTCCATAAGTCTGGGTGTAGCCTTTTGCAACCAGCCGAGCTTTGTACCGTTCAATCGTTCCATTAGGTCTGTGTTTGACTGAAAACACCCACCGACATCCCACTGGTTTCTTTCCTGGAGGGAGGATGCATTTCTCCCACGTGTTATTCTTCTTGAGAGCTTCCATCTCGGTCTTCATTGCCTTTTTCCATTCTTTAGATTTCAAGGCTTCTTGTGTTGTAGATGGCATTCGTTCAGAGCACAGGGCAGTTGTAAAAGCTTTAGCTTCCTTAGACAAGTTTCCAGTGACAATGTTTGCCACAGGGTACCTAGACCTTGGAACCACCTTTTCTGGAGAGTATCTCTTAGGAGGAACTCCTCTATTTTCTCTTGGAGGAAGGGAATACCTTCCGGTTGTCTCTGGTTCAACCTGTTCAACAACTGGTTCCACCTGCTCAACTTGTTCAACATTTGGATCAACATGTTATGTATGCTCTATTGTTGTCGGTTCTATGGTTTCCCCTGTTGGCTCATAGTTATAAGATGTAGAACATTCAGGGTTCTCAGTATTTCTTACCTCTGGTATCACGTTGGATGGACTTTCTTCAGTGGTACTGTGCTCCTCCGATTGTACGGCTGTGTTTGAAGGACTCGAAGTACTGTGATGATTTTCTGTTGTTACTTCTTCAGATGAGGGAAATTGGGTTAACCAACTCAGAGTGTCTATACTGTCATTCTCCCCCTGACCACTGAGTTGGGTAGTATAAAAGTATTTTGTTTCAAGAAAGTCAACATTCATTGTGGTGAACATTTGACGAGTTGTTGGATTATAGCATCGGTACCCTATTTGATCAATCCCATAGCCAACAAATACACATTTCTCGGCACATGGGCCAAGTTTGTTTCGGTTGGTTTTGGGTATGTGGACGAATGTTGTACATCCGAAGATTCGAGGTTCAAGAGTAAGAGGGTGGGGAATACTGGCAGACTTAGATAAACAATCTAAGGGGGTTTTAAACTTAAGAGCTTTGGTTGGGAGCCGATTTAGGAGATACACGGAGGTTGCAACTGCCTCCGGCCAGAAAGATTTGGGTACCTGAGATTCAATTAGAAGAGCTCGAGTCATTTCAAGAATAATACGGTTTTTACGTTCGGAAACACCGTTTTGTTCGGGGGTATGAGCACAAGAAGTTTGATGAATTAATCCTTTGGTTTTAAAGAATTGTTTCATAGATGTATTGACAAATTCCCCCCATTGTCGGATCGAAGGATTTGGATTTGAGTTTGGAATTGGGTTTGAATCATAGCATAAAACGTTATAAATTTCTCGTAAACTTCGGCCTTGTTTTCTTTAAAATACACCCATGTCATGCGAGTGCAATCATCCACGAATAGTATAAAGTACCGAAGACCTTGCCCCCCCCCATCACAGGGGCAGGACCCCACACATCAGAGTGGATTAGTGAAAAAGGTGAAGCAACTTTTGTATTGTTAGGTTTGAATGGTTGTCGATGGCTTTTGGCACGAAAGCAGGTTTCACAGTCGATTTTTCCCTTTGACGGGAAGAGGTTTGGAAACAGGAGATGCGAATAGCCAACGGATGGGTGTCCCAAACGTCTATGCCATAGCCAGGCTTCCCGGTTTTCGGTTCCATGAGCTAACATCACAGTACCCTGTTGAGCCACTTCATCCACATAGTATAATCCTTGGCGCTCAGTACCACGTCCAATAATCACACCCGTCCTGATATCCTGTAAAAGGCAAAAATTAGGGTGCATTAGTACAGTACAATTTAGCTCCTTGGTAATGTGGCTAATGGAGAGCAGTTTGTGTGATAATTATGGAACATAGAGACAATTTGATAATTTCATAGTTGGTGAAATTTCAATTGTTCCTCCTCCTTTCACTTGCATCATTCCATTGTTTGCAGTGTGGATTTGAGTTTTCTGAGGATTGGACATTGATCGTATGTCTGATGATTCAAACGTCATGGTGTCAGTGGCACCAGAATCGAAAATCCAAGCACTGTTCCTACTATGATTGATTTCCATTTTTTTTACGACAACCAAAAAACGAGCGTATTTAATTGGCACCCAAATAACTTCGCTAAAAAGGCGAAGTTATCTCACCGGCGAATTTATCTAAATTCACCGGTGACTTGAACTCGCGTTCAAGATTTAAGTCCGCCCGCAAACCACCGCTAAATGGCGAAGTTATCTCACCGGCGAATTTATCTAAATTCACCGGTGACTTGAACTCGCGTTCAAGATTTAAGTCCGCCCGCAAACCACAAATCCGCTAGCGACACAAAGGAGGCCGGCGAATTTATTCAAAAAAGGAAGTTTCCAAGTTTCCAAGACTTATCACCGAAATCGATTGGAAAGTTTCCAAGTTTTCAAGACTTTCCAAGTTTCAAAAAAAGGTAACAGATGGTTTGATGGACACTGAATTGGCGGCCGGGAACTATGTTGTCGAGCAGATCGAAAGTCACAGCGAAGGACGGATGTTTGCAGTCGAGAAGATCGGAAACAACGAAGTTTTGTGCGGCGGCCAAAAACTATGGATTTGCTGAAACAGGTTTTGCTATTTGGTGTTTTGTAACGCCCCAAAATCTGAATGTTAATATTTGTCATATGTTCTTATGTGACACGTCAGGAAATAAATAACTAGGCTATTTAACCTAGTTAAAGGTATGGTCAAAAGTATTAAATGACGAGGGTAGTGTCAGTTATGTTTTAAAGGTAAACCCGAGGGGCTAAAGTGGAACAAATGAAAGTTAAGTTATTAAATAACTTAATCACACACAAACACACACATACGTGTGTTCGAGAAAGATCAGGAGGCTCCCATGGAGCCTCAAACCCTAACGTCATCTTTATGCTCAAATCGGAAGGCAAGATGAAGCTTAAATCCATAACCGAGCATGGATTAATGATCACCAACACGAGAGGATCATAAGGTATGTTTTAAATCTAAGATTGGTGATCATGGGTGAAGTGGGTTATGTTCTAATCCGTGAGTTAATATGAAATTGATCATGTACAAGGGTTAGAATCCTCGTGTAGAACATGGGTTATGTATGGTTTGCGTTAATTTGATGATTAGAGGTGAAACCCGTTAGTTAGGGTGAAGATGATGACTAGAATCACCTCCTATGTTCAAGTCTTGTTGAATGATTGATGTATTATGTGGGTATGATGAATTATTGTTAGATGAAAGTATAGGAATATGATGATTTTATGTTTAATGTTCATTTGGAATGATATATGATGATTAGTAGAAGGATTTGATGAGTTATGTAGGAGTTTAGAAGATTCATGCTTGAATTAGTTGTACGTTATGCTTAAAAGGTAGTACTCACATCAAGTGTATGATGAAATGTATATAGTGTCGTCCGTATAGTCGATTATGATGTTGCGGGTATATGTTAACAAGTCGATAGTTAAGTATGGTTAATAGTTGACTTTTGAAAGTCAACTAAGTATAAGAAACATGATTTGACTCGTTGTCGTAAATGTAGGTTGATGGGAAGTCGTATGGTACATGTTATAGCAATCCGTGTTAAATGTAATGACATGATGAGTTACATGAGTTTAACGTATACGGATATGATTATATGAAGTTGATTATATATTTTAATGCTTGTTAGAAATGACTAAGGAAAGTTAAGTGTGAATTATGCGAGTGATATGATTGTTACATGTACAATGTGTATGCTAATAAGAGCGTGATTTCGATGAAATGAAAGTATAGGAATCACGTCGAGACGGACTCAAGCATGAGGTGTTAACGGGTCAAGAAGAGGCAAGGAATCGGATACGAGCACGGACGAATAAGGTAAGTGATTTCTGTAATCACTTCTTAGGTTCGATTAAGTAATATGGTGTTTTAATTAACTAAACATGATGGTTGAAGACGAATATGTGTCGTAGTCTTTCGTCGTAAAGGATGGGATTAAAGTTGACCAAAATGCCCTTGATGGGTATTTTGGGCAAACGATCTTACAAAGTAGTTTAGAAACAGGTTATATGATTAGTGTAATGTTTTGGACAAGTATGGAAGTGAGGAGTATGGTTTTGTTAGTCATAAACCAATTAATGCGCGAATACCCTTAATGGGTCAAAATAAGCATATAAACGATAATGTGTTAAGAGGATGCAAGACATCCAAGAATTTAGTAATTTATGATAGACGTCACTGATATTGCTAGATTTATAAGAGGGTATGGTAAAATAACCAAGTTATGTTGATGAATGCATGAACGGGTCAAAGTTTGGTAAAAGGGTAATAAGCCGAAGAGTTAGAAGTCTGAAATTTTATTATGTTGAATGTTGGTTTTAACTCCATTGGGTGGAGGATTAAATTACGGACGCATAGGAAAAAGAATCGGGTAAAACGGATAAAAAACGAGAGAGTTATGCTCGTTTCCGTAAAACGGGATCGTGCTGGGAATGTGCAGCATTGTGCTGCACCTGTTCTGCCAAAACAGGGGCCTAGCGTGACCCCAAGGCCCTAGGCGTCACGCGAGCCCCCCCTGGTTGGCGAAAGTTGCTCGTTTGCTTAGTTTTGGCTTGGGAACTCGTTTAAACGCGTTTTAAGTTGCGAATGACTAATTTAACTTATGTTTTATGACCATTAGGGCAAGCGCACATGTAAATTGGTACATATGTATGTTTGTATATCTCTATACACGTATGTTGAAGTGTATGTAAGCGTGTATGCGCGAATGCATGTAAGATTATAGTGTGTAAGCAAGTACATAAGGATATATGAAGACGTATATGAGTAGGCAAGTATGAGTCGGGTATATTGAAATGGGTGATTGAAAATAATAATGTAGGTATGTATGTAGGTATATACGTATGTATGTTTTATAAGTATAAGTGTAGGTATGTAGGGGTGTATGTAGATAGTATGTATATGTACGCAAGTGAGTATGTACGAAGGTATGCACGTATGTAAGTTGTGAGAAGGCATGTAATAAGTATGTATGTATGTATGTAGGTATGTATGTATGTATGTATGTATGTAAGTATGTATGTATGTATGAATGGATGTATTTAGGTATGCACGTACGTAGGTACGTACGTATGTATGTAGGTACGTAGGTATGTAAGTTGCTATGTGTGATCGTAAGTGTATGTATAAGTTTGTATGAAAGTATGTACGCATGCATTCAATGAAATTGAGTACTAACGATAATAACAGCGTGCCTGGTGATGAAGTGTAACGCAGGAATACCAAGGAAGTCTCACTACGGATCGTATGATCAGATGGAAAGCCGGGATGTAAAGAGTTAATGAAATGAAAAGTAAACGTGAACAAATCTTATATGCTTATGATACGTACTAACGTTATGAATTTTATATGGTGAGCGCAGGTAGTACAAGCCATGAGGATTACTAAGGAATAGAGATCGAAGATCGAGTCAATTGAGAGATTGTACGGGAACGTTGATGTGTATATTGTATTAGACATAAGCTATGTTTTTAATTGGTAAATAAGAGGATGACGAATTTATGAGAAAGAACTATGTTAAAGTTAAATTTTAAATAAGTTGAGGTATTTATAATGAAAGAAATTTTATGGTTCGTGTTTTCCGCTGCGACTTTTGTCATGTACGATTTAGGGTGTAACATGTTTGCAACACGTTTTGCTGGAAGTAGGTGCAGCTGATTGGGTTTGCAAAGCTTGATGAACAATTTTCTCAGAGTTTGATTTTGTTTTTTTTTTCTGGTTTGAGTTGAATAGGCTAGGATAAATGAAGATTGATTGTGTTTTGATTTTGATTTCCAGACAAAAATCGATTGTAGGTTATGAGCAAACGGTTTCAAGAATCAGAAGCCTGCTCTGATACCATGTTGATTGGTATAGAGAATGAACTAGGTTTGGAATTGTATTGATCAAGAATTGTATTGAATCTCATCATTTTAGGGTTACAACTAAAGGTGTCTTATATAGAACACCAAGTTACATAATGGACCCTATACTATTTACTTCCTCCTTTCCTACAAGTAGTAGGGTGATTGGCATTAAAATTTCCAACCAAGTTGTTCCCAACGTAATATGTAGAAGATGGGACCAGAGAGCATTTTCAATAATTGGGGAGATGTAAGACTAATGAAAGTATACATCATTAACACCAAGTGGGGTGCATCACGTACATCTTGATGTTATTTCTTTCTGTACACCTTCACGTTACAATACCTTTAACTAGAAAGGTTGAAATTGGAAATAGCTACTCAGTTAACGGGCAAACAAATAGTTGTTTTGGTGTAGGTTAAATGGGCATCACTTTCAAAATCACATAAAGGATTAATGTGCCGATATCTGTGGTTAGCATAAACTGGTTCCAGCTTACTTGCGTCACATATAGGAGAAAAATGGTTCGTTGTGCGCGCTGTGGCGGCGGAGCGTGATTGTAGGCCCCCTGAGGTGGTGGGGCATATAAGTGACCCCCGGAGGTGGCCGGGATATGCTGTGTTTGGCGGTGAAAAGAGAACGCCTACCCGTGAAGAATGCGACCGGGTTGTCAACTGCAAGTGCTTATGCATGCTGGTGATGCGAAGGCGGGTGGCACACACGGGTGTGGACCGAAGGTGTTCAAGGCCTTAGATGGCGGAACGAGTTGGTTCACGTGAGCAGGCGCGTGCGAGACGTTCACTGGCGGGTTTAAAAAGCTTCCCTGTAATATTGAGAGGAAATGGTGAATCTTTGTTTACTCGCATAGATGTGGTGTGGTCTGGAAAGTCGCCCACCGGACAGGGCGTCACCAAGAGGGATCTGCTGGACATGGGTGACCAAGAGGGTCATCCGCCGGACATGGCGCGACCAAGAGGGCCATCCGCCGAACATGGCGTGACCAAGAGGGCCGTCCGCCGGACATGGCGTGACCAAGAGGGCCGTGGCGTGACCAAGAGGGCCGTCCGCCGGCCATGGCGTGACCAAGAGGGTCATCCGCCGGACAGGGCGTCACCAAGAGAGCCGTCCGCCGGACATGACGTGACCAAGAGGGTCGTCCGCCGGACATGGCGTGGTAAGTCAAAGAGATGCCGGTTGGTAATGGCGGGTGAATAGAAGCTTCTACCGGAATTGGTTGGTTGCGCGGAGGTGGCGGGACGCAGAAGACGTTGGCCTGTAACGGTTCGTGAAGGAGCAACAAATAACAAAGGATTTTGCGACTGGAGTGAAGCTTAGAATAAATGTGCATCATGAAATTCGGATTTGATGTTAAAGTTGAACCATAAAATAATATGATGTTAAAGTTGAACCATAAAATAACCCACTATAATGTAATGGAATTATGTGAGGTTCAATCATGTGCCATGCCTTACTTGGTGAAAAAGTCACAAATCGATGTTTCGTATGTGTATCGGAAAAGGCATCAGATAAAATTCTAAATGCTTTTCTTTGTATTTAAATTATGTCAATGGCAGAACTAATCTTCACCACAAAAGTTGAGCGATTTTGAATCTCAAAGCACAAAGGTCTATGTGCAGACCAAACAGACATGTGTTCAGATTCCATGCAGTTTTAGCAAAAAAAAAAAAAAAAACAAATATGACGTACCGGATCTGGACGTAATTGGATTCATGAATCGCATTTAGTTCCGATATAACAGATCTTCGGTTTTGAGTAGAAAAAACAACGAGATGTGATTGTCAGGTCCCACGGATGGTGCCAATGAAGAAGCAAAACCCGAGCGGATTGGTACTTCTACGGTGATGAACGGCCACACCCCGTCTTCTCCACTCCATCCTAGACCTGTAAACAAAAAGAAAGAAACGTGGGCAATGAAGAGACGGCCGGTAGGGGATAAATCCCCTATTTCCAGCTACAAAAGTGTTGCCCCATATTCGATGCCCTAATAAGGAGGTGGAGACCTCCTTTTATATAGGAGATATGGGAAAAACCCTAACCTCAATGGGCCAGGCCCAGTTAGGGATTGTCTCTACGAGCACACAGCCTAGAGTAGCATAAACTACAACGCGCTGGGCTTCGCGGGTTAGTACACAATAATAATATATAATTACTATAATAATAATAATAAATAGCAAGAAAGTCCGACCGCTCGGGTTGGATCCAGTACCATACCTCGTCAGTTACAAGGCCATAATATAATAATTAGTTAAGGTGCACCAAAAATTCATAGTTAATTGTGTTTCTGTGTAAATTCTTTATTTGTTTTTACTCACAAATCTAGTACTAAAATCCAAATATTATAGTACTTGAACCCATATTAGTATAATGGGTAAACACTGGAAGTGTGAATTTCTAACACCGTATGAACCTAACCCGCAATTTCAAGGGCGGATGTTACTTGTGGCCCGGGGAGCCTCGGCCTCCACCGATTTTTCGCTTGTTGTGTGATTTTCACCAAAAAATCCGATCTTTTTTTGTAATGTAAAATATTGGATTTTTAAGAGTCCGTCCCCCACTAATTTGGATTTTGAGATTCCGGTCCCTTTGAGTTTTCATTCAAGCTCCATCACTCCACAATTTACAAATTTTTAGTCTAAACGAGTTTATTTCAGTTCATTGTTTACTAAACAACTAATGCTAAACTAGGGATGTTCAAATCGCTCGCTTGCCGATCGCTCGAAATATGCTCGCTCGGTTTGGTTCGGTTTGCAAACGAGCCAAGCATGAGCAAAGGTCCGCTCAGCTCGGTTCGGCTCGAATTAATTTTTATTAATTTATTACATATATAATTATATATGCACACACAAATTACATGTATATTCATATTTTATACATACCGCTCTATTAGATTTGGACCACTATACTCAAATATACAATTATATTTATCCATACTAGCCTAATCAAACCAATAGAAAACTTGACATCTTTCTCTCATCAATCGTCAGTCGTCAATCGTCTCTCGCTCTCACCATACGCCACAATGCGACAATTGTTCTTTGTTGTATATTCATCGCCTCACCTGCTTCAACGCCTCATCCTTGGATGATCCGATCTCAATCTTAACGTCATCCTCGGACAGTTAGACCTTCTTCGTGACCCGATAGCGGAGACATCGAAGGAAACGTGCTAAATCTATGGTTGTCCAAATTACTCGTCGCTCGCTCGGAAAATTACACGTTCGAATATGCTCGTTCTGATTTCGCTCGGTTGTAAACGAGCCAAGCACGAGCAAAGGTCCGCTCGGTTTGGATCAGCTCGTAACGCATAATTATTTATTGCTTTGGCTTTTTCAAGATAAGACAAAAACAATACCTCTTTAAAAACCGAAACACCCCTCTCCCTTGTTTGAAAGCAAAACCATTTTTCTCTTCTATGTGAGTTGTTATTTTTTCATGATACTGGGTGGCGATCATGGTGGACATTCACGAGGGTCATTTGATAAGAAGAAGCCGATAGCCTCTTGGTTTAGATGGATTTTGCAGTACTATTAAAAAAAATGATATGAAGATGGCTGGCTGGCTACTCCTGCTTCTTTTTAATCAATGGTGGTGGGTAGTGGTGATCAAGTGAAATTCTATCATTGTTGAGCACAGCTTCTTGCCGCCATGCTGGCGGTGATGGGCGGCAGGTGGCTGGCGGTGTTGGAGGCTTTATGACGGTGTTCCAGTGTCATATATAGGACATGAGAAGAGGCTCACTGGTGGTGGGAGAATTTGTAAAATGCTACCTTTTTGTTGCCTGGTTTCTTGTCGCCACATAGAAACAGGTTTGGAACTGGTACAACCCGTAGGTTTCTAACCGGTTTATAATTTTGTCATTTTAAATTGATTAAACCAAACCAAACCGGTAATAAACGGTCAAAACCACCCAAAAATCCACGGTTTGGAAGAAGCTGGTTTCGACTTCTTGTTGATCAACCCGAACTAGTTTAAGGTATGAACTTGATTTGTGCACCTTTGCTTGGGCTCACTCCTGTGGCGGAGGTGTGGTGGATGATGTTGGAGGTGAAGGTGGTGGTGGTGGAAGTGATATTGGCAGGCAGGGCTCAATCTTGATTAGTTATTTACTTACCATTTTATGTAAATCTGGCAAGGTTTGTAAAATATTTAATGTATACTATAAATAATTATCTATAAATAATTTTATATAAATCTGGCAAGGTTTGATTAGTTATTTACTTACCATTTTTGTTGATATCTTTTGGCTCCCAAATCATTATCTATAAAAAAAAATTATTAATTTAAAAAAGAATTACATATATAATTTTTAACTATTGTTAAACTTTAAAATAAGTAATTAATTACCATTTTTATGTAAATCTGGCAAGGTTTGTAAAATAGTAAATGATGTTTTTTTAACGACCAATCACCCGGGTAAATCCAATGGTTAAGGCCACCCATGCCCGTGAACACAGACGGAGTTGATGACTGAGCCGCCACCATTCTAGAGAAAACCTACTACGCAAAGGTGTGGTTAAACCCTGGCTCACCTCAAATTATTTATTTAACTTTTACCTCAGATAAGACTCCAAACCATAATCTCAACTTCTAAAGTCAAGAGGCTACCAATCCATCATAAGATAATTGGCACTAAATGTATGTTTTAGTTGATATCTTTGGGCTTACCAATCAATCATTCTCTATAAATAATTTTATTAATTTAAAAAGGAATTACATATATAAGTTTTAGTTATTGTTTTAACTTTAAAATAAGTGAGTACGGTTAATATTAGATTTTACCAACTAACTTTTCTGATTTTATTGACCAAGTACTTCAACTTTTTAAAGGTATTATCAACTTAATTAATCAATCAAACTAAAGTTCTCTACTATATATGTGAAGTAAACTGTGATCATTATAAAAAGATAAATAAACTAAAAATTAATCAATAAAATAATAAAATCCGCTTTTTAACGGCCAATCAAAACTTTTTATTTCAACCACAAAGCAAGCAAGAGACTAGACGATACAAAAACAACAAGCCACGAAAACCAAAGACGACAATCACCAAAAGAGAATCAAAGAAAAAAACCATCGATAGCCTTCAAAAACTTCGAATCTCCTCCACCTATTCCATGTTATCGAGAAGTCCTTTGACCTGTTACGAACCCACATAAAGCTCAAGGCTTTGATCTCCTCAATGACCTTCCCCCCCAACGGTTTGTTTCTAATTAGAAACGACTTTGTTTCTCATCGCCCAAATACACCACAAGCCGGCAAGAATAATCGCATGAGAAGCTGTGCGCTTCTTCTTAGTACCCTTCACAAATCTATCCATCCCTAGAAATTCCTCTAAACTAAATGCAAAATAGGGACTGAAGTTACACCATTGTGCTATCACCGCCCACCCTGAATTAGCAAATTGGCAAGCGACAAATAAGTGATCTGTCGTTTTTGGGGCATCACCACACAAGGCGCATAATGAAGAAGGAACCTGGATGTTTCTGTGAAGTAACCCCACTCTAGCTGGTAACCGATCTAGCTGAGCCCTCCACGCTAAAATGGCCACCTTTTTCGGAATCCAGTTGTTCCAGTTAAACTGAGAAGTCGACTGAGACATTGGGTCTGTGTGGGAGAGGGGGGGGGGGGGGGTTGTTCTAAGGTAGGCCTTAAAGCAGCCTTAACGCTCCTAACAGAGAAGAACCCAACATCATCAAACGACCAAACCCACCTATTACGTTTATTAAGTATTAGCCAACTAAATATTAAATCAAATCATATAGCATTACTTAGGTACATTTAGGGGTGCCTATTGTGATCGGTATCACAATTTCGATAACCTTCTTGGAAAAGTGAGTGCATTTTATGATCTTAACTTAGTTTCCTAGACTCAAAAGTTCAAAACTCTTTTTCAATATCAAAGGATGAGTGGGTGCATATAGATAGTGAGGAGAAGATATATCCACCTTCAATCAAACGTCCACCTAGAAGATCATGAAATAATAGAATTAGACCAGGTGACGAGCCTAAAAAACGATAAAATGTCCACGATGTGGTGAGTATGGACACCATGAAAAGACATGCAAAAACTCAGCACCGGAAGATCCTACTCGACATCAAGCCTCAACAAGTAAAGGGGGATGAGAAAAGAGTACAAAAAAAATGAAAGTAATTAGTCAAAGTTGAGCGGTTGCTTTTGAATTTTTGGTATCGTATTTGTACTTCTTAAATTCTACGAAACTTTATTTTTTTGAACGAAATTGATTATGAACAAGTAAGGGTTGCATTTTAATGAAATTTTGTGTTTTTTATTATAAGTATTATGATTTTGTTTGTATTGTTTGACAAGAGTAACCAGTAGAAGAGTTTGGGTGATACTACACGAATTGGATAAATATGTAATTGATTGATGATATTATAATATGGAAATATGTAAATAGGGGAAGGTTCATTTGAGAAGAAATTTAATGTGAGAAGAAAAAGAAGAAAGGGCATAATGGTAAAACATTAAATAGTTTATAACTCCTCCTATTAATTATGTTATCTCTCATTAATAAAGCAAAAAAAAAAAAAACATTTTATCCTACACATTTCAAGATTTATCCTACATATATCTTACACTTACTGAAATTTACCCTACGCATATTTAAATTTATCATACACATTTAAGAATTTATCCTACACATACTAAAATTTATCCTACACATGTCGAAAACTGTCCTTCACCCTAAATTATTTTATCTTGAAATGGTATATATATATTTAACAAGGAGTTACAAGTTTAATTAGTTAGCTAATTAATTACAAATAGAAATTTACCTATATGCCCTTATTAATAATATTAAATACACATATTAAATGAAGTAAAATGGAGCATTTCTATTGGTTTAAAACTTATTCTTTTTATTCTTACAAAATTTTTCTTCTCATTTGAACTCTTCACTATGTAAATATTAATTTAATAGTTCATTAAGGGTAAAATAGTCATAAATAAGAGTCATTTTAATGAAAATGGGAAATACGTAATATATATGGGTTAGTGGGGGGAAATATGTAATTGTTTTTTTTGGGAAATCTAACTTATAATAAAAGACTCAAAATAATGCCACATGACATTATCTCCTTCAATCTCATAAATTTTATTTATATTTGTTTAATAAATTTCTTTTAATATTAATATTAATTAATAACCAATATATAGATATCACTTATTTTTATCCTTATCTTTATCCAAAAGTAATTAATAACTTCAATTTTACAATTTAGACCCTTTGTTTTTTTTTTACTTTTAACCCAAAGTTTTTCATCTTTTGCAATTTAATCCCAACTTTTTTTTTATTTTCAATATTGGTCCACCATACTTTTCATCTTTCCCAAATTTTTCGTTTCGTTCTAAATTTTGTGAGTTAACGCACCTCAACGTGCGTGTTGGGTTCAAAATTTTTCCGTATATTTTCCCCGTTTGACTGGCCCGTTGCGTCACATTTATTTTTCTGCGTTTGACAAGTTCGTCCAACACGCGGGTCCCGGATGGACTTAGTTATTTTTTCTATGTTTTACGTTTCGGTTTAATTTCTCAGCAACGAGCGTGCATGATTCAAAGATTTTACGTCTGCTTTTCACTCGACGTTATTTTTTTCCCTTTTTATTTATTTTGTTTTAAACGAGCTTTTCCGGTGTTGGTGGTCGCTGATAATGGTATAGTATTGCTACTACTTAACACAGTTTTATGACAACCGCTGCAACGCAGAGGCTTAATACTATTACATAATAAGGCAGCTTAGGAGAAGGAAATATGTAAAAATCTCTAATTTTTATTTACAAGTATTTTGTTGAGTTGTTTGTAAAATAGTAATAAGTAATAACGTTATAAAATTTAAAAAAATCCTTCATTCATCCTTACCTCAATGTTACACATAAAAAAAGAACAAAGATGCAAGATAATAGAGTATTTAAATTACCTAACAGTATAAATATTGGTCTATAGATCATGCCTCATAAATATAAAATTAGGTAAATTGTATTTTACGTCCTTTAAGTTTCAGCAAAGTTTCAGGCACTGCCATTTAACTAACGAAATTACAGCGAAT